>JBCNJP010000008.1:1567872-1608939 GCA_039602395.1 Deinandra increscens subsp. villosa | reverse complement strand
TCCAAGACCGACGCTGAAGTGTGGCACAAAAGATTAGGGCATGCATCTTATAAAAAGTTATGTCGAGTTGGGTTTCTTGAAAGTATCTCTTTTAGTAACAAAGACAATTTTTGTGACGCCTGTTTTAAGGCAAAACAAACACGTTTACCTTTCCATAGAAGTTCAATAAAAACTACTGCTTGTTTTGATTTGATTCATTGTGATATATGGGGCAAGTATCGAAAACAATCCACATCACATGCTACATTTTTCTTGACAATTGTCGATGATTATAGTAGAGCTGTTTGGACCTATTTGATCAGACATAAAAGTGAAGCGAGCGACTGCTTAATCAGTTTTCAAAAAATGGTGCGAACACAATTTGGCAAACCGATTAAGAAAATTCGGTGTGACAACGGTGGGGAATTCACCTCAAACAAAATGATGCAATTTTACTCCGATGAGGGTATCTTGCTTGAAAGAAGTTGTCCACATACCCCTCAACAAAACGGGGTCGTAGAGAGAAAGCATCGCCATTTGCTTGAAACTGCGCGAGCTCTCATGTTTCAAGGTAGCTTACCGAGAAAATTCTGGGGAGAATGCATTCAAACAGCTACCTTTCTCATAAACCGGTTGCCGTCAAAGGTTATAAATAACCAAACTCCTTATGAGATCGATCATATTCAACAAAAAAGCCGATTATGATCGTCTAAAGGTGTTCGGTTGTTTGGCTTACTATTCCAGCACGGAAACAGGGGGAGACAAGTTCGCTTTCAGGGGGAGACCAGGCGTGTTTGTAGGCTACCCTGTCGGAACAAAAGGTTACAAAATTTACGACACGGAAAATGGAAAAATGGTGACTTCACGAGACGTCGTTTTTATAGAACACGTTTTTCCTTTTGCCAAAATCAAAACAATGATCCAAGATAGTTCGCAATTCCAAATTCCCATTGATGACGTGGATTTTGTGGATGAAGAACCCATTCACAAAGAAACAAATAATGGCACCCTTCATGATAATTACAAAGTGAGGGATGAAAATCATCCTCGTGAAGAAACAGATCCTCAAATTATTTTGAAGGAAACTGACCCAGTAACACTAGGCGCAATCGATGAACCCAACAGTGACTTGAGAACTCCTAGTATTGACGGGTCGGTTGATAACGAAATAGACCCAAGCTCCAATAGTGAAGACATGCACCCACAAAACATCGAGCAACCCATTATGGAGAAACGTGCTCGCATGCCATCAAAACGTTTAGAAGGTTATGACGTCCAGTTACCTCCTTCGGTTGACCACAAACGCTCCACACTAAATCAGACATCCTCGACGGTACACCCCCTTGCTAACTATGTTTCGTATAAAAAATTTTCTAATGCCCATCGTGCTTATTTGACGGCCATTAGTAAAAATGATGAGCCAAAAACGTTTCACGAAGCCATGCAGGATAAAAGGTGGAAGGATGCCATGCAAAAGGAGATCCAAGCTCTCGAGTCAAATGACACTTGGACTCTTGAAGAACTTCCACAAGATAAACAACCAATAGACTCCAAATGGGTCTACAAAATCAAGTACAAACCAAATGGCGAAGTTGAATGGTTCAAGGCTCGGTTGGTGGCAAAGGGCTTTACCCAAATGGAAGGCGTTGATTATCATGATACCTTCGCACCAGTGGCAAAATTGGTAACACTTCGAACCTTATTGTCGGTAGCAGTAAAAAGAAATTGGTCGATGCACCAACTCGATGTTAACAATGCCTTTTTGCATGGCGACCTAGAGGAAGAGGTTTATATGAGAATTCCACAAGGTTTTGCCAAGAAAGGTGATACAAGGGTTTGTCGGTTGAGAAAATCCTTATATGGATTAAAAAAAGCCTCTAGGAAATGGTACCACAAGTTTACAGCTGCGTTACTCACCTTGGGGTACTCTGAATCGAAAGCCGATCACTCTTTGTTTCTATACAAAAGCGAGAACAATTTTGTAGCCATTCTGATATATGTTGACGACGTTATTATAACAGGAGACGATGCCAAGAAGATCCAAGAGACTAAAGATTCTCTACATGAACAATTCAGCATCAAAGACTTGGGTGCCCTCAAATATTTTCTAGGCATCGAAGTCGCTCGTACGAATGAAGGACTCGTTCTCAGCCAACGAAAGTATGCTTTAGACATACTCCAAGATAGTGGGTCGTTAGGTTGTCGTCCAAGTTCTTTCCCAATGGAACAGAACCTCAAACTCGACAAGTGTAACCAAAGTGAAAAGATTGATGCTGGTCGTTACCGGCGACTCATCGGTCGTCTCCTATATCTCCAAGCTACCAGACCCGACCTTGCATACTCAGTAAATATTTTAAGCCAGTTTGTCTCAGACCCGCGACAAGAACACCTTGAAGCTGCTAATCGGGTGCTTCGTTATCTAAAAACTAATCCTGGACAAGGAATTTTGCTGCCTAAAGCAGGTGGCGAAACTTTGGTAGCATATTGTGATGCAGACTGGTTGGGCTGCCCTTTTACGCGTCGCTCCCGCACGGGTTACTTCATTTCGTTAGGCGGTGGCCCTGTATCGTGGAAGACTAAAAAGCAAACCGTAGTCTCTCGGTCATCTGCCGAGGCTGAATACAGGGCCATGGCCAACACAGTTAGTGAGACTCTTTGGCTTCGTTGGTTACTCTCAGAGTTGAACGTCTCACAGGTTGGTCCGACTGCTCTCTTCTGTGATAATCTGGCTGCAAAACAAATCGCCAATAACCCAGTATTCCATGAGCGCACTAAGCACATTAGCAAGGGGGTGTACCGTCGAGGATGTCTGATTTAGTGTGGAGCGTTTTCTTAGTTCAACTCCTTTATCATGTTGAGTTGAAATGTTTGAACTCAACTCCTCGTGACACCATGAGTCAGCTCATTACTTTTAAAATTAAAAAAAATTAGTTTTTCCATGATTCAAAACACTTGGGGGTCTACCCAACCCCTTTACTTTCCAACACATACTACATATAAAATAATAACAGATCTATACATGATGTAACAATCATGACTTAACATGCAATTTCTCAGTTAAGAATTGTCCTTCCTAGGGGTCATGTTAACCCCTCGAGCAATCGTTTCCACTAGATAAGCTGAAACAGTCGCTACTCCGAAGGATCATCATCCCTCGTCTAGGTTGCATAACCACATTCCATTGCTATGATTTAACGGTATAACTTAAAATATTTGCCAGATTCCTTTTTTGAAAACTCTTTTCAAAACTTTAGCTGAAGCTAGCAAGTTAAAACTTCCATTTGACTTTACAATACTAGACTCGCTAGCCTTGACTAAAACTTGGCACATTAAACATCACTGTCCAAGGTCCTTACTTGGCATTATGGACCCCACACTCCAAAGCCCTCATGTTAAGATAAATCGTATCAAAACCATGACCTTGTCCCTAACTTGTTTAGTCTGAAAAGTTTTATATGCTCAAGTAATATTAAAACTATTTAGATAGAGTGAGTAGTGGTTCCGATATAAACATGACTAGTTTAACTACCATCTCGGACTATACCCAAGGTGTTTATATATATGAGTATTGCGGCGTATCCGCCACATCTTAGATACAACTTTAGTCATATCAATCACTAGCCCGATGCAGATTGTCTACACCAAAAATTATGGCAAGTCCAATCTCCATGAGATGTCGATATGCTAGGTCGACCGTCCTATTGTGGAGTGTATGGTTAAGATATACATACGCTTAGGTTGACCGTCCTATTGCAGAGTGTATGGTTAAGATATATGGTGAAGAGTTTCGTTGTCAATAAATAATATTTTCACCTTATGATTTAATTCCAAGTCACCATCACCATGAAACATGATGAGAGGGTGTTTAGCCATGATCTTATATGCTTAATTATATGTTTTCATGCGGTTTAGTGGATGGAATATGATTACTTTGTGTTCATAAAAGATTTCAGGTGTTTGGAGCTTAAAGGAAGCAATTAGAATGATTTATGATACTCATGATGAAGATCCTACAAGACGATAAGCTCAAAATGCAAACCGCAATCAAGATTGGATGCAATTGGATGAAGATTAGGAACGGTCGCCTGTTGGAGATAAAATCTTGGTGACTGACGCCATCAGATCTGCTTACGAAGCATTCGGTTGAATGATCCATTGTGATATGATTCAGAGACTGGGTTGTGATGATCGAGGCTTGTAAGTTTGGACCAAAGACGTTTTCTTGAAAAGTCAACTGTTCGGGTTAACAGTCAACTTAAAAGTCAACAGGGAAGATCGGTTCATGGGAGTCAAGTTGGATATTAATTAAATCAACTTTGATTTTATTAATATTTATGTTATTTTTTTACTTGTATTTTGCTCATTAAATATGTGTCTTGCTAGTTAGCGGGTTAGTGAGGCACATGGGCTCTCACTATAAATAGGAATGTTGGCCCTCATTTGTTAGATTGATGATCCTTTGAGGGATGAGAGCACAACACTTTTAGAGAGAGAGAGAGAGAGTCTCATCTTGGGTTTCAGCTTAACTCAAGATGACCATGGATTTCTTATGAGAGATGTTTGTCATGATTTCTTGTTGTAATCATTCGACCAATGAAATCATTTGACTCGTTCATCATGTTTCTTATTTGATTCCTAGATTTTTGATCATCCTGTATTCGCATCTCACCGAATTCCAGCTCACGATCGAGATTCTTGATGTGAAACTGGTCCTGTCAAATGGTATCAGAGTTTATGGTATGAACAAATCTCATCTTTGTTCTTGAGAATTTAAAGATTATTTTTTGTGTTCTTCATTGATTGTGTTTTGCACTTCTTGATCAAACTAGGATTTTGTCGTGTTTAATCTCGTACTTGTGAAATTACCGGATCTAAGAGGACCTAAGAAATGGTATCGGAGCTTTCAGTATGAACAAAGCTCATATTTGTTCTTGAGGATTCTGCAATATTTAGCTCGTTTTGGTGAAGAAATTAAAGATTGAAGGGTGATCCTAGAGTGAAAATATCATTTGGCATCCAAATATAACATTAGTTTCATCATCAGAACATCATATTTGAAGATTTTACCCAGATTCAAGGTCTGGACGTGAAGAACACTCAAGAACATCAAGTCACTGTTCTATCAAATTGGAGATAATCCATTGAGATTTGGGTGTTGCTACAGTTTTGAGTATTGAACTACATCATCAAACAAAGATATTGGTGCATTCAAATCATCATTTGGTGAAACTTGCTTGTTCATCATCTTCTTCAGTTCAACATCAGACGCTGTTCTTCACAGGTTCAAAATTTGAATATTTTTTGAGGCTGGTTTTGATTAAATTGATGATTTTTGAGTATTAGTGACCTAAAAATAAAATCATTGAAGCAATCCAAACTCATTTTCATCAAGTTTTTAATCCGTGTTAGCAAATTTAGTGACTTTTTGAAACTTTTTTCATAAGCACTTCTTGATCTAATTGGAGGTGTTATGCTCAGATTTGGATGTTGGTGTAGTTTTCACTATTGATCTAGATCATATTCCTAATCTATAAGAGCTTTCATTTTATTATTTTGAACAACTTTGATTTTCACCAAAATCCCAACTTGAAGAACAAGCTGTGATTTTCTATAATTTTCAAGCTTTGCTTATTGGACTAAATTTGTGCACTGTTTGAGTGTGTTACAGGTTTGTAAATTGATTCTAGATGCATTCTAAAGCTTTTGGATACAATCAAACTCCGTTCTCATCAAATTTTCTAATTTGCTAAAATTTCAAGTTAACTCACTTTTTATGGATTTTTCAAGTGTTGCTAAGCCTCAACCACTCGATTCTGATTCTAATGATCATAATATTGGCCATGAGTTGATTAAGGTTAGGAAAATCATTGATTAGACCATGAATGATCCTCGTGTAATCATTGCTAGATATGTTTTTGATCAAATAGCAAAAGTTCTTGATTTACCACCTCATGTGAAAACTCAAGCTTGCACCAATGAATGTCTTGAGCTTGTTAAGAGTTATAGACAACATAATCAAGTTTTAGCTGATAGAGTTAATGCTAATGAACAAAAGGAAGATGACTTTTTACCTAAAATTAAGTCACTAGAGGTGGAAAATCAAAAAATTTTGGATAATGAAAGTATTTTGAATGTTTAAGTTATTGATCTTAAACAAGCATTGACCAATGCTAGGAATGATTACAACAAAGTCAAGATTGATATTGATAGGTTGAGATGGGATACTAATTACTTTAGTAGCATGTTTAACAGCTCAAGTAACCCTGCTCCTCCCTTAAATCACAATCATGACTCGGTACCTGGTATCATTAAGAAAAACATACCAAGTGATGCCATACCACATCTTGAACCTGTTTGTGATAACCAGTTGAATGATAACCTGTTACTAACGCCTCGTGCAAGTCTACTAGTGTTTCTATTGACAGGAATTCTGAGCAGAACATACATAATAAAGCCGACTTATTAGCTACATTGGAAGAAGGTGAGAAAGAGGGAATCTCATTTAAAGCCTAAGCTAACAAAGTCAAAAGAAAAAGGAAAAAGAAGAATAAACACTCCTCTACAAAATTTGATGACAGAGAGATTGTGCTTGATACACTTGGGTTGCACAAGCACTTCGTCAAAGCCGATCAAGCTACTGCAGATATGAAGGAAACTTCTAATTTGCAAGTCAAAGAGGATGTAAACGGCAAAGTTAAAGTTACCACTACAGTCAAATCCTCAAAACGAAAGTATAAAGTCTTAAAGAAATCTCAAGTGAACAAGACTGTAGAGTCTGAAGGATCATACAATCTTGAGACTTAGCAATCTGATGATCCTCACCTGAATGAAGTTCTGAACAAAAATAGTGTTGAAGATGTTGAGTTGCAAGTGAAGGAGCTAGAAGTGAAAATGAGGAAGCTAGATTGGAAATACATCGGGCTGCCTCCACTTCGGCCAGATTTGATAACCAAACTCATGCTAAATTTTATGGTTTTTCAAATCATTTTAGACCCGTTGGTTGTCATTTTTATGGGCAACTTGGACATACTGGGTTGGTTTGCGGCTATAATCCCTACTATCAGTACTATCACCAACCAACATTCGGTCAACACATAGGATGGAATTTCACTCATAATCCTTTGTATGGTTATGATTACTTTGATAGTGGTTACAAATTTTACAATCCATGGCCATCTGGAGTGAGGGAACCATATACGAAAGAATATGCCATTGAATAGTCATCATTTGAGCAAGCACAAACAAATTTAATAAATGCTCAAAGAGTGATACATCTTTTACTATAACAATCCCATTTTAGTAAATTATGAAGCCAATTAACTGTGAATAGGACCCATCTGATTACTGATTACTATTTCAACCTCATATGGAAACAAGAATTGAACTTCTTTGGTCAGAACATACAAAACCATGAATTTGTGTCATTTGATGAGAGACTTGATTTTAAAATAGATCTTAACAGTTTTGTGAAGATTAAAACCTCTATTGTTAGAAACTTTCCAGTAACATCGTTCTTTTATCCTCATTCCTCTAATTTAACAAAAATATATATGTAGTCTATGCGTGGTTTCACTATGCAAGGTAATGATATTTATGATTCATTAGATATTCAACAAACAATAACTGAACTTATGATCTGCCTAAAAAAGAACCATTTCGGCTTCACCAACAGTAAAAGTTTTAGAAAACATGCATAGTCAGTAGTCATCGACAAGTTGTCATTTTATACCTATTATTGGGTTTGTGCTAACATCATAGAGTTGTACATTAATATGTAGGTGATAATAGGCTATTAAGATGTAAAAAATTGCTAACAGCAGATTCTAAGTTTAATTTTAAAGTTGATACACTAAGTTAGGGAGGCATCCTGCACGTCCTGCATTTTCTGATTACTTATTAAAACTAAGTATATGTAGTATTTTAAAAACTCTGTTTTAGTAATTAAGATTGCAAGAGTTAGTTGTTTCTTTGGTTACCATGAAATAGTTCCTGGATCTAGGGGTATAAAAATTTAAATTTCTGCATCTGTTTGAGGTAGGGGTAGATGGTTAAAACCTTAAAATGTGACTTAGTGTATCTATTTTTCTTTATTACCGTGGAACTGTTATTTGGGTTGATGTTGGGGGCAGGGGTAGATGGTTAAAACCTTGAAATTATGACTTGGTGTATGTGATAGGTAAATACATCACCGCATCACTTTTAACCCTTTTGACCCATTTTGTTTTAACCATGTTTTTGGTAGTTGTATAAACTGATTCTGATCACAACTGTCACGTGAAAACTATATCAAATAAGGTCTGTTTTTACGTCATGTTTACTACTACCTATTGATAATGTTTATTCATGTTTAGTTACTGTTATAAGCTATATTACTTTTGCTAATGTTGTAGTTATTATAGTGATGGATCAAATGGGAAGTGCTACATACTTAAATGCTATTTCATAGTAGAGGTGTGTGGATTTATATGCTACTTAAGTGATAGTTTTGACCCTATGATAAAATAGCATCATAAAGCTTGGATTTATACTTTAGAACATCCATGGTTCCTAATATAAATGATACCGTATGGTTAGTTGGAGTTTGTTTAGTAATGGAACTTTGAGAGTTATAATAATTACTCTTTGAACTTTTATACATGACCCACTGTTATAAAAGGTGTTTGTGAGTCAAATGGTTAGTTGGAGTTTCTAAGATTGTTGTAGAAATTTCTAAGATTGACAATAGGAACAAACCTTCACATTTGACCGTTGCCAAGTTGCACTTAGGTGTTGCTTAGGAATACAGAGGCTCAGTGGTAAGCTGATTAGCAACATAAGCTACAATAAGAAAAATCATTCATGTTGACGCCTTGAAAACAACCTATTGGAACACCACATCAAATTAGAATAAAGGAACAACATGTTGATAGGTGAGAATTTCTAACGTATGTAAGCTAAACAAGTTAAATCTAAATAAGAAACAAGTTAATAACAAATTACAATCAGTAAATAGGGGGACAACAAATAAATGGCTTTACATACACATATATATATGTATATGTATATATCTATACTAGTTTTTTATCCCCGTGTGTTACACGGGTGACTTTAAAAAAAAACTATAAATACAATCATAATATACGACAATTATGTATTTTATATCTTTAGTAATTAAATAATTGGTTATTAAAATATTTTGGAATGCAATAAATAAAAAATTGGAAATACAAATCACTTCCATAATTAGGAGAATTGGCGGAAAAAATTATTGAGGATGAATGTGGTGGTGCCACATGGCAAATTGTGATGCCAAAAACTTTTCTTTTATTATATATATAGATTTGTGTGTATGTTTGAGGAAATTCAGTGGATGAACTTATAAAAGTTATGATTTTAGTTTCATCAAATTTGTCCAAACAAATAATTCCTTTACCCTGCCCTTTGAGTTGCATGCATTAGCCTATTGACACCTTGATTGGTCGAAGGCTTTGCGGACATTCACAACATTGTTTCTATGCTTACAAATAAGCAAAAGAACTTGTAGACCTGTGAAATGTTTAAGACTAGTAATTCGACCCGCGCCTTGCGGCGGGGTCGAAAATACTTTTATTGTGAAAAGTTACGACAGAGTTCGTTTTGAGAAGGTTTACAAACGTTAGACTTGATTTTGCAAATTTATGTTTATCATTGTTATATGTTTATCGTTGTTATCTAAGTATGAGTTGATTTTACGAACATATATTTATCATTGTTCCAAAAATATAAATGTTCGTGAGTACATTTCTGTTACAATGATATTTCAATAATGAAGAAGATATAGAGGGCACATTTATATGTTGTAAGCTATAAATCCCTTATGTTGTAAGCTATAAATCCCTTGCGGCGGAGTCGATTTTCGATTGTATTATAAAATGACCTGTTTATAATAAATCGATTTAAGTCAATTTAACATCGTAAACTCAACCATTTTATGTTAATTTAACTAGTATAACCCACCAAGTTATTTTACATTGTGATAAAGCATCAACAACTCTGAATATGTAAACTCTATGAATTGGACTCAATGGGCTTCTATCGAATCCAATTTTTTGAATCCGAGTGAAATAGGTTATGGCATGCCGAGGGTTTTCAGTGAGGAAGAGATAAAGTTCAAAGTCATCCTACTTTATGCATTGTGATTTGTGTATGAATATGATTATAGACTTTGAATTTTTTTATTGGGTTATGGTAATCACTTAAATAGTATAACGATGAGCAACTCTTTTTCACTTCACATATAATACAACTTTGTTGTATATAAAGAACATGGCATAAAATGCATATTATAACTTTCTTACCGTAATACATTTGAAGGTTACTATAAAACAGTCGCATATAAACGGGTCATCAGTATTGCAATGTATGAAACAACCTAAAATTTGTTTTAGGACTGAAATCTTCACTTGCTTTTTGTAGATTAAATCATAAGTTTTATAAGGAATAGTGACCCGTAACTCCATAAGTGACATTCTCTAATACATCATGATGACCAGGGCATACGTAACACTTGCCTACAAAAATGTCAATTTATTGTATAATACACAATTCATACCTCTATTCTACACGTGCTGCAAACATAACACTTGCCTCAGCTTTCATTTCCTGCAAAAATAAAGGGTTATTGTATATTGAACTTTATTATTAATGATCAGTGCAACAATTATGAATACTAACGAAATCTGACTTCATTATGAATTAAAGTTTTCAAATAAAACGATCCAGAAGGTTTTAAGGCTAAGTGTAATGGTTGAGAAATTTCAAGCCCCTCATGGGGGCATGAGATGACATGTGGCATATGAGGTGGCATGGGGCTTGAAAAAAAAAGTGGTGTAGTGGTCAAGCCCCATTTCAAGCCCCACCTTTGACCAAACACCCTCTCCTTCCGGCGCTAGAAATCTCACGCCTCCCCCCCTTTTTTTGGCTTTAGCGCCCCGGCGTAGTGGTGAGGGGCGTGAAAGGGGCGCTAAAGGGGCGCGAAAAATCCTTTCAAGCCCCATTACGGATAGCCTAAGCAATTAAAATACATTTTGTGCAAGTTTCAAGACATGCAAAACTGATTGAAACTTGCACCGCCCTAAAAGGCCAATAGGAAAAGAAAAAACGCTGACGTGGACGGAATAGTACCCTTTTGATGTACACGTCAGCTTTCTGATTTGTTATATAATTAATAACAATAATTTATCAAGCTCAGATCATCATCAGGCCATAATAAAGGAGTAGCTTGTGGTTCTATGGCTGCAAAAGTTATTGCCCCGCCAAAGTAAACCCAAAGATTTTTCTTTAAAACTAATCCAGAATAATCATCATAGCCTCAAGCAATTGTTACAACCCATCATGAAGCAATTTGTAGCAATCAAATGATAAGGCGATCGACAACCATCAAAATCAGCAAATAATAAAGTCTATAAACACAAAAATTCATTAGCCTCAAAACATCATTAACATAATAGAGGAGTAACTTATGACATAACAGAGGAGTTATGTACTGTTGTATGGCTGCAAGAGTTATTGCCATGCCGAAGTAAACCCGAAGTATTTACTTTGAAACCAACTTCAGAATAACCATCATAGCATCGACCAATTCAGAATAAGCCATCATGAAGCAAAGTTCTAGTAATGAAGTGATAATCGTAGCCTTATAGTGATGTAAAAAGAAACCATAACAGCCAATGAAACAAACCAGAAGCAACCACTCAGAACCAAAAAAAACAATAATAGAGCAGCAAACTTTATTAGAAAGAAGGCAGATTTAACATAACTGACCATCACCATTTAAAGCCACTTCTAGTGCTATTTAGAAAAGAATAGACGCAAGCAAATAAGTCCATCAAAATCAAAGATCAATGCTCAATTGTGAAGTCACAACTAATGAGACAATAACCGAAGCAAAATAAAGTGAGCATCACAGAAATGGACATGCAACACAATCAAAATGTAAATAAACCAAACAAACAAATTCTGTGCCTAAACAACAGGGAAGGAAGTAAGACGTCATGCAATAAACATGCGACATTCATTAACGATATAAGAAACCAAACGATCGTTTATAGAAATGAAAAGAATCCATACCCAGCAAATCACAAAGAACAATTAGAAAGTAAACAGAGAATCGGCAATTAATTCAGATTTGTAGTTTGGTCTTCTTCTACACAAACGGTTGAGGAAAAATCAGATTAACAACATTGTTAAAGAAATACAGAAATCGTTAAAAAATCTATGATTAACAGAGGACCTCTCCTTTACCTTCATTTCCATCAAGACAAACAAACACCCCCCCCCCCCCCCCCCACTTTTGTTGTCTGCCATCAAAAGAAAAAAAGAGAGAAAGCAGAGATGTGAGCCAGTTCTCCGGCGAGTCGAGCTCCGGCGACCATCACGATGGTGGTTCCTCGCCATCTCTCACACAGATCGTGTACCCTTCCAACTTTGTGCTCCATCTTTTTCTTTGGAGGTTAAATTTCCCCACGGCGGCGGTGGCGAGTTCCTTGTCCGCTCCGGCGACAGCCGTGGTTTGTATCTCCTCTAGCGGTGGCTAGGGTTTCTCGGGTTGATCTTACCTCAACTTGGTCTCAAAGCTACCATAGAATTAATAGGGAATAGCATATTTGGGTTTTTGGTTCCCCTTTTGATTACAAAAGTCCAGGCAGAAAGCTTGATATATGATTAATCTTCTAGGTTTAGAGAAAAAGAAATAGAGAGGACTACATAGTGACTACACGTGATCATAGAGAAGAGGAAAAGACAGTTTGCTTGCAGCCTTGCACCGCCCAAACGGATCAATAGGGAAAGAAAATTTCACTCACGTGGACGTAAGCCTCAAGTACACTATGGTTCGTACCGCCCTAGAAAGCCAATAGGAAAAGAAAAATAAGCTGACATGGACGGAACAGTACCTTTTGGTGTACATGTCAGCTTTCAGATTTGTTATATAATTAATAGTTGATTAGTTGCATTTTAAGATATGAATTTAATATGGATATGGATTAATTATTAGAATATTTCTATTGTCAAGTCACAATATTATAGGTTTTATAGCATCTGATGCGATTATAGGAAAATATTCCATTAGTTAAACCAAATTGTGCAGTTTGACTTTTTGAAAGTCAAACAGGTTGAGTGTTACTTTTTAATTAACATTGTGTTGAATCCTTATGCAGATTTGGAATTCATTCGCAATACAATCAGATTTCGTAGAGGTATGTTTATTCAATTACTATACGTTTCCATTAAAGGTTGTTAGAGCGTTGAAAAAAAAAGTCAAACCAAGACTTTAATTTTTTTAAAAGAGTCTCTTCTTAGCTCCAAACCATCACAGAATCATTAATAAAACTCGATAAAAATATAAAACTGGTAGACAACATGTTTGTAGTACATCGTTTCCAAATTTAGAGTTTCGCTTATGAAGAATGGCCGAGGCATGAAAACAACGTCTTTTATGCGAATGATTTGAAGATTTTGATTGGTGAACACATTCAATTTCTTCCATTTACAAATTATATTCCAAGACGATTCTGTTTATATCTATTAGTGTTAGAGCATATTCCTATGCTATAGAGTGTCTCGTGTATTGTATCTAAGTGAGCATTTGTGTGAGTCAAAGTGTCAACATATCAAGGGCCGTACCATACTAGTCCGCCGTACCAATTGGTACGGGCGTACCAATTGGTCCGGCACATGGTACACAGGCTTATATGTTGCTACTATAAATAGACTGTGTTAGAATGATAGCTTAACACTTTGAGTCATTCTACACTTCTCTGTGTGTGTTCTAGAGAGAGAAACCAGAGCTTACTTCTTGTAATCTTCACGTGATTAATAAGAACAAAGCTTATTTACATTCTCGTTTACTAGATTGATTGATTCACGCAGTAGTAAGATCCGTTCAGGTACTTACAAGTGGTATCAGAGCAATCTAGGTTGCTCTACTGCTGTGTTTTGGTCAAATTTCAAGTTTGTACTGAGAGAAAGTTGGGGTTTCTTCATTTTTCATCAATTTCTTCTAATTCTGAGTGTTTCTGGTGCTAAACATGACTTCAAAACATTTCTAGTTGTAAGGACCAATTAAACCCTCACGCGATATCTAGACTAGAAGAACCGTGCGGAATCCGGTTTAGTTAGGTGATTCAAGTATAAGCAATATAAGCAATAATCGAAAAGTGCAATAAACAAATAAACAAATAAACACAAACCGATTAGAAGAAAAACACTTGTATTATGCGACTGCTTGATTACACCTTGATCGAAATTCTCTGGGAGAATTTCGATGATCACCACAAAACACCAAAAAGCAAGCAACCCTAAATCTACAAAAGATTAGACTATATATAGATGAGATTGACTTGGTAAACAAGTCAATCTCCTTAGGGAATTTCGAAATCCCCAAGCCCACTAAACAATTCGGACCCAAAACCCACTTTAGCCTACCAAAGTTAGCCCAATTACATTAATATTCTAGCCCACAAAACACCAAAATCGTCTAATGCAAAAGCCTCATTTTCTAGGTCTCTACAATCTTCCCCTAGGCTTTAGCATTAGACAGTCTTCACATCCGGAACTTCTTCGACATATTTACTGTTGCTGGATCATACCATAGTTCCTTGTTCACAATTTTAGCTACTGCCCGAGTGTAACACTTTGCATATTCCTCAGTGTCTTGACTACACTCAATCTGATGCTTTGCTAAAACCATAATGTCTTTCTTGTGGAATCTCATCAGATCATGAACTTCCATGACATCAATAGTCCTTGACTTGCAGAGAATCTTGGCTTCACCGGAATAATCACTATAAGCCCAGGTCTGGAAATCATGCAGGCAGTCTTCAGGATGTCTCATTGGAACAGGTATCGTCTTTCTGCAACGCCATTCTGCTGGGGTGTATAGGGAGCACTGAATTGATGCTCAATCCCCTTATCGGCACAAAAATTGTCGATTGTCTGATTCTTGAACTCTGTGCCATTATCAATCCTAATGGTCTTCACTTGCAGCTTGAGTTTATTTTCAATGAGCTTGATGAAGGCGATTAGTATACCTGCAACATCACTTTTCTTGGACAAGAAAAACACCCAAGTGAAACATGAAAAATCATCAGTAATAACTAAACAAAATGCACATCGGTTAAGACTTAACATACTGACGGGACCGAATAGGTCCATGTGAAGCAACTCCAGAGGAGTTGAGATTTTGCTGAAGACCTTTGGTTTATGTGGACGTTTGTGCTGCTTCCCCTTAGCACAAGCCACACATTTCTCTTTCAGAACAAATTCTTTGATTGGAAGATCTTTAACAAGCCCTCCTCTGGCTAGACGATTCAGGTTCTTCAGATTCATGTGCCCCATTGCCAGTTTTTCTCGCCCTCTTCTGTTTCTTCTCCTCATAGGCTCTGATTGTGGACATGAGCTCATTTAGGGACGAGGTGGACATTTCCACCGTCTTCTCAATCAGTTCAATGGTGCTGTCCCAATTTGGTGGAAGAGAGTTGACCAGCTTCCTGTTGACCTCCACTTGAGTATATGTCACTCCAGCATCCTTCATCCCAGTGACTATCTTGATGAACCGTTGAAGCAGAGTCTCAATGTTTTCACCAGAGATATAGTTAAACTCATTGAACATTTCCCTCAGATTCTCTTTGCGGGATTCTTTCATATCATCGTTTCCCTCGTAAGCTGCTATAAGGGCATCCCACAGAGTCTTAGCTGAGGTGTATTCTTTGAAAGCTTCAGCAACTTCAAGGGATAAGGCCATGGTCAGGGCAGCCAGTGCCTTTCTATCTCGTTCAACCCTATCCCATTCATCATCAAGCCACTCAGATTTGGCTTTAGGAACACGTGGTTGACCCTGTTCCCCTGGAGTTGATGGGACAAAATCTCCCACTTCGATCGATCGCATGATCTTAGCATCATGGTAATTGGCGTAATTGACAAACCTATACTTCCAGCTCATGAAATCCTTGCCAGACAACAGACGTGGTGGTCTGGCAGATGTTCCGATTTTAGAGTCCATTTCAAGAGTGGCACTCGACAGGCTCGACATGTCAAAGGCCATAGCTTCAGAGGGTAAGAAGAATCGAAAAAAGGTTTACTGATGAATCGAAAAGTGGTTTACGGTCGGAAAGTGCTGATCGAAAAGTACTTTTCGATCAGAAAGTTTGAGGGTCGAAAAGTCTGGGACGATCGAAAAGTGAGAGAGATGGATCGAAAAGTCTCAAAGGTGACTTTTCGATCAAAGAGCACGATGAATCGAAAAGTCACAGGGGACTTTTCGATCAAAGAGGCAGATCGAGAAGTCTCAAGGGGACTTCTCGACTGAAAGGGGCGGATCGAAAAGTCTCTTAGGGGACTTTTCGATTGAGTATACTGATCGAGAAGTCACAGAAGGGGACTTCTCGATTGGAATTGCAGGTCGAAAAGTCACTTAGGGGACTTCTCGACTGGGATGAACTGATCGAAAAGCCACAGAGGGGGCTTTCTCGATCCGACGAAGCGACAGAAACTGGATTTTTCGATCAGGGGCCTGATCGAAAAGTATAGGCAGGGTCGAAAAGCTCCTTAAACACGCACAGAACTCCACGAAACTTCTGTCTTGTCTTGTAACCTGCACAAAACACCTCCGAATGCGCTAAAAGCTGAAAATCACCAAAAACTCAAAAGGTTAGTACTCAAAAACTTGAATCTGATATCGCGAGAGCCTCGAAACTTGCGTTTCTTGGCTCTGATACCAATTGTAAGGACCAATTAAACCCTCACGCGATATCTAGACTAGAAAAACCGTGCGGAATCCGGTTTAGCTAGGTGATTCAAGTATAAGCAATATAAGCAATAATCGAAAAGTGCAATAAACAAATAAACACAAACCGATTAGAAGAAAAACACTTGTATTATGCGACTGCTTGATTACACCTTGATCGAAATTCTCTGGGAGAATTTCGATGATCACCACAAAACACCAAAAAGCAAGCAACCCTAAATCTACAAAAGATTAGACTATATATAGATGAGATTGACTTGGTAAACAAGTCAATCTCCTTAGGGAATTTCGAAATCCCCAAGCCCACTAAACAATTCGGACCCAAAACCCACTTTAGCCTACCAAAGTTAGCCCAATTACATTAATATTCTAGCCCACAAAACACTAAAATCATCTAATGCAAAAGCCTCATTTTCTAGGTCTCTAAACTAGTATGTTTTCGTGGTTTATTCTAGCAAATTACAGCTCAAAACGTTCAAATTTTCAAAAATCAGTCGAGAATGTCGTGGTACGCCGGTTGAATGTCGTGGTACGCCGGATGAACATCTTGGTACGCCGGTTGGTACGTAGGACAATATTCATCGAGTTCTTCGTACGTTCGCTGGTATGCTAGTAGGTACGCAAGGCAATCTTCATCAGTGGTACGCGACGGTTATTTTTTCGTACGCAAGCAGTTACACCGTACCAACTTGGTACGCTACTAAAACTGGTCTGTTTGTTGGTATGCTAAGTCTGTGGTACGATGGTGGTCCGTTGAAGAGTTGTGGTACGGAGGTTAAAAGATTGGTACGCTGGGAGGTTGTTTGGTACGCTGACAGATTTTTGAATTTGACGTAACTTTTGTTTCGTTAATAGCTACGAGATCCATAACCATTCAAAACGATCGTCTAAACGAGATCTACATTGTTTGTTCAAAGTACATCTTCAAGAATTGTTTCTAAGATATTCGTTTTTGCATCCGAAGTTTTCAATACCGAACGTTTAACGCAAAATGTCTGATTTTCAAGCTTTTGCCACTATGCAAAGTGCGATGCAAACAATGCTAAACTTTGATAATGAAATCGGAACAAGCCAGAAAGTTCCTAAGTTATTGAAGTTGGAGGATTATTAAAATTGGAAGCAACGATTTTTTCGCATATATCAGCACGAATGATATCGATTTGTGGATTCCAATTAAAAAGCTTTACGACATCCAACTGATCAAAGCGATTTCAAAGAAGTTCATACGTTTGACAATGCTGAGAGAAAACTTTATGAACTTGAAAAAAAAGCTTTTGGATATCTTACAATGGCTTTACCAACCGAGTTACTACATCAGTTTAGTACTTGTAAGAAATCAAAGCAATTATGGGATGCTTTATCTGCAAGATGTGAAGGAAATGATCAATACAAAAAGAGTCGAAGGAAAGTATTGAATAAAGAATTTGAAAATTTTCAACACTATGATAAAGAAGACATTCCTACTCTTGTATCTAGATTGTCTCATTTGATTAGTGAAATGAAAGTGGTTAAGATTGAGAAGACCGAGGAGGAATTGAAAGAGAAACTGATTGAGGCATTACCAGCAAAGTGGGAAAATTATGTGTTGTTGCTGAAAGAGAAACTGATTGAGGCTTCATGCTAGAGAGATGGAAATGATGACTTCAAATAAGTCAACTGCTCAATTGCAAAATCCTGAATTGTATCAGGTCAAAAATTCTGCGATGCAAAGTCTAAATCATTTGGTTTTGATTCATCAAATCTAGCTCCAAATGCATTTGTTGCTAGTCATCGTTTAGGAAATTATGAAAATTGGTCAAGAGGGTGTAATTTTACTATTCCAAATCATTCAAGTCATTTGTTATTTTCTGCAAAAACACCTGATGAACATTTGGCATTGATTTCAGCTTTATTGTCTTCGTACTATGGGTTTTTGAATGGTGGTTTTCCAAATGCTAATATAATTGTAGAAGATTTTGATCAGATCGATCCAGATAATCTTGAACAGATGGATCTTAACTAGCAACTTACTATGCTAGCCCAAATAGCTAAAAGGTTCAGGAGGAAAACAGGATCCCAAAGTTTAAATCCAAATGGTAAAGTTGGCTTAGACAAATCAAAGGTAAAACATTACAAATGTTCAAAATTTGGACATTTTGCTACGGAATGTAACAACTAAAAGGAAGCTAATACTTCTATTCCAACAGCCTTGGTTTCTCAAGTTGATAAACAATATGATTGGGGAAGAACTTCTAATTCCAATCCAATTGCTTTAACTATTATTACTTTTGAGAAAAATGAACAAGCATCTAATGAAGGTTATGATTGGGCTGCAGATTTTCCTGATGAATCTGCGTTTGTTGTCCAAATTGTACATAGTGATGAAGAAGTAACTGATTCTGAATCTGAAATAGGTGGTTCTAACACTAGTGGTTATGAATCTGTTTGCGAGTTTTGTTCTCAAAAAGACAAGAAGATTCAGGGTTTGATAAAAGAAAATGAAGTGTTGGTTGCAGAAAATAAAAGGAAAATGGAAGAGTTGGCCGATAAATAGAAAAAAGTTGGAAGATGTAATTCAAGAATTATCATCTCAGAAAGAAAATTTTTCAGAGTTTCATGCAGAAGTTGTTGAGAAAGAGTTGAAATTTCAATGTGTTGAACAATAATTTACAGAATTATCTGAAGAAACGGCTACATTAGTTAAAGATGTTGAAAAATGGAAGGCTGAGGCTGAGGATGCTACAAATGATTTCAATAATTTGTTTGAAAAATCCAAGATCAATCTTGATATGTTTAATAAGTCTTCTGATGTATATCTTGCAAAAATTGAGGCATATCAAATTGATATGGAAAAATTGCTTGATGAAAAGAGGGAGTTAGTAAGAGTGAACAAATTGCAAACTGCCAATTTGGATATTCAGAAAACGAATGAAGATAAATTGAAGAAAGAGTTATTTGAAGAGCTTAATAATTTGAGGTTGCAGAAATATGAAACTCATAAAGTGGCTAAGAGGTTGATTACAACAGAAAAAGAATTGGCGGAAGCTCAACAAAAGATTTCTGAATTGAAGATTGAAGTAATTGATTGAAAACGACTTTTGAACAATGTTACTAACTCACAATCTTTTACAAGTTTCTTGGCCAAGGATGAAAATTTTGAGACAATGTTTAACAAAACAGTTTCACCACCAGGTAGTCACAAAGAAGGTGTTAATGACCTGAAGGAAAAGTGTAATACCAAGTATGGATCTTACTAATGCATGATTATGATCAATTCGGTAAAACACGAGGTAAATAATGCTTCGTTGATTAATATCAAACTTAAATGTTTACAGAGAGGCAACAGAGAGCAAAACACCTAGAAACTCACACTGTTAAGCAACACAACTCTCTTAGCTACTCTGAAACACAAGAGCAAAAGCTATTTATAGTATTCTGCCCAACGTACCAACTTACCCACGTACCAGATGGTCCAGGACTGCGTACCATCTGGTACGCCCACTGGTACGCTGGGACCAGAACTTACAAAACGATCAATACAAAGACAAAACGCCTAAACCTAGCATTAGACACAATAACTTGTCCTAACAAACCCCCTTGTCTTATGCTAGTCTTTATAAGCTTTTGTTTCAGTCTTCTTCCAAAACTGCCTTCTGTTGTTGCCAGCATGAATTCCAAAAGAAAAGCAAACTCTGATCACTCTTTGAAATTGTAAAGCCTGGTCAGCATTCTCAACTTGATACAATATCTGGTTGTGATAGAGCTTGTCAATATCAGCTTCAGACAGATTAATTAACCACATCGGATCAAAGATCCTAACCACCTTGCTCTCCTCTTTCACAACAATCACTGCTTCTCCAGTACGTTCATCATAATACCACCATCTCAAAGTCTTTATGAAATCTTGCTCGAATTTTTTCAATGGTATCTTCTTTAGTTGGATTGGCTTCTTATACTTTAACACCACAACTGCTTTTCCAGTTCTTGGATGAATATCTGTTGGATGCTCTGTATACTTTGGCCTCTGCGGATTCAGGTACCTGAATCTCTTTTGACACTCTTCATGCAGCTTATTCTTGAAAAACTCAGCCAAAGGATGTTTACCATAGTTTAAAAGGGGCTTTCTAGTTAACTCTCTCACATCACAGACATGCAAAGTGTCAAATCTTTTTGCCGTCTTCAAGTATATAATTCCAAACTCCTTCTTTATTGCATAACACTTGAGTTGTGAGTCATACATCCAACTAATTATCTTCCCAGTGGCTTCACCCTTGTTTTCAAAGAACTTCTTCTGATCCACAGTCTTTGTAGGTTTCACCACAGGCATCTTCTTGGCCCTTTGTCCTTTCATCCATTCATCGAATAATCTTCTCTTTTCTTGTTCCTCTGAAACATTATAAGACTCAATTGATTTCACAGATTCTTTCTTTTTCAACTCCTTCTCAACTTCCTCTTCATCATCTTTAGCAAAGAAATTGAAACCTCCAGACTGATCATTATCAGAAAAATTACCATACACTTTTGGATTATCTGGATATTCCTTTGCTGACATATCTTCTACTTCCACATATTCTTCTTCAAACTCAACATCATCATTAAAATCATCTTCTTTGTAAGCTTCAGCAAATGGAACTTTATCCACATCTTCAACATTAAGAGCATATATTGCAGCCAATTGCTCTTTCGTATATTGATGTAGAAACTCTTCTTCTTCAATAACACCTTCTTCCATAACAATCTTAGAAATCGGAGCCACATCATACACGTCTTTCCCTGATGACTCCCCCTGAGATGCTGGCCCACCAGCAGCAGCAGATGTTCCAGCTGAAGTACCAGTAGCACCAGCAACACCGGAACCATCTCCACCAACACCTCCTTCAGGATCATCAGTATCATTCAAATATATGTATACACATGTATAAATCTTTGCAAAATGAACACATGTATACACGTTGACTTCTCATTTTATTTTTCACATATCTTTTTCTTGATATATCGTGAGATATGCATCAAGATGTTGTCCACTAGGTCAAGCATCAGATTTAATGTATATCACATTTGAATACTTTCTTATTTGCCAAGCCTATCTTACACATCGATCAAATGTTCTTATGCTTTTTCATCTATTTTATCCATGAGTCAGATGATGTTAGCCAATGTACCATCATTTCCCAATCATGTCGGATACAATTTCTCATTTTTCAATGTTTTTGGCTTTTTGCATTTTTCAATGTTTTTGTCTTTTCACATTTCTCCCCCTAAAAATGACAACTCTATTTAGAGATTTTCATTTTTACTATTTGAAAAAAAACACACTATTTTTCTATTTGTGCAAAAACAAACTCCCCCTCAAAATGAGACCGAGTGAAAAACAAGAAAAATTGATCAACCAATACGAATACGAGCAGTCTAGAATTTTGAAAACAAAGGTCATTTTGAAATTCAATTAAGTTATCACAGATATTTCATAATCGACAATTTTCCAATCACCGAAAAGTCTTCCTGAAATACCTGCTTACACCAAATAAAACATTAGTTGCTCTGGGATCGACCTGATTCAACAGCGTCGGGTCGCCCGGTGTCTTCCACATAGTCATTGTTGGCCGTGGAAACAAATTTTGGTTTCCAGATTTGTAAAATATTAGATTTTTTATCAGAAACTGAATCAGAATCAACTGACGTACTTGATTTAGACCAAGACAATTTATGAGTTGATTTGACTTTTGGAGACCATGATTCATAAAAAATGTAACCTTTGTTATCCACATATTTAGCAGTGTTATGGATATATGCAGTCGTCGGACAATCAGTAGCAAGATGTCCAGGTTGACGACATGCATAACAAAGTCTCTCACGAAATTGAAAAACATTTTAATATTGTTTTGACTTTTGAAAACCAGAGGAATGTTTAGAATCAAAATTATCAAAGAAATCAGCAGAGAAATCATACCTAGGAGATGGACTCCTTGAAGATAATGACCTTTCAGAAAAATAAGAATTTTCCTTCAGAGGAGGCGATTTCTTTGAAACTTTAACCTTTGAATTGTTGAACTTTTGTTGACTTCTTAGCTTGAACAGGTACTTCCTTGACCTGAAAACCCAAACCTTTGTGTTTATAACCAGGTGTCTTTGACGAACTTGAAGAAGAACTAGAAACTTCTCTCCCCTTAGCTTCTCTAGTGAATTTTGCTTTGATGTCTTTTAATTTGTTCTTTTCAACCAAATCTTTTTCTTCTTCAGTTCCAGAAGAAGTACTTGAAGCAACCTTCTCAAAAACCTGTTCATTTTCCAAGAAAATAGACTTTGAATTAAATTTTGGAGCTTCTCCCAAAGGTTTCTGCTTTTTTTTTCAGACTTCGACTTCTTCTTCATTGATGGAGTGGCAAACTTCGAATAATCATGCAATTCATCTTTAGGATCAAGCGGAGAAGATGTAATTTTAGATAAATCCACTGGTTGGGGAACCATGTGAATATCATTCTTCTTAGAACTATCCTCACTCCGATCCTATTTGTATAAGAAATTCAACAATGTTGGTGACAAATTGCAATTCTTCACTTGCCTTTGTAACTCCAAGATTTCCAAGTTCAATTCAAAAACTTTCTGTTGAGCATGAAACACCTCTTTTTGAGACTTGATGAACTTACCATTGAGATCATCATACTCATACATTTGTAACTTTCGGATCTCACATTCAACAAATAATTCCTTAAGAACACTTTCCCTTTTCTTCTTGTAAATTTCAATGTCTTTTGTTAAAACTTCATTCTTATCACGAAACAATACATTTTCATCTTGCAGAGTAGAAATCTTAGATTGAAGTTTTTCAATTGTAGCTGCCGATTCAATCACAAAAGCATTAGCTTTTTCATATTTTTGTTGAACCGGATAACTCTTTTCGAATAGATTCTCAAAATCTTGAGCTGCATCTAAAGCTTCAGCCTTGGCTTTTTCACATTCTTCAGCCAATTGACTCTTCTCTTTCAAAACATCCTCATGAACATGGACTAATTCATAATACTTCTTCTGAAATTCTCCCAAATCTTTCTTAAGTACCACAATTTCCTTACACAATAATTCAGAATCTTTCTCAAGACTTACATTCTTTTTACCCAATCTTACACACTCAAGACATTTTGACTCCTCAATCTTTTGACTTTCATTCACCTTACCTTAAACTTCATTTATCAATGATGTTTGGGAACTTGAGTTAGAATTAGTTAAGATATAAACATCAACATGACGAGTTGTTAAAGCAACGGTAAATGGAACATGTTTCATTTGTGATTGAGAATTTGCATTCCAGGAAAATTCATCCGGATGCCAAAACATTTCTGTCAATTTTTCGTCAAAAGAAACAAATTTCTTCTTAACCTTGTGATCTTGAGTTGGTGATTGAACAACCAAATGAGCATGTTGACCAGATTTCGATTTATTTTCAGTTGAACTTGGACATTCTCGTGCAAAATGTCCATGTACAGAACACTTATAACATTTGACCAGTGACTTGTCCAATCCAATTTTCCCATCCCGATTCAATCGTTTTTTGCCAGTTCTATTGAAAAATTTCTTCGTTCTTCGAACCAACATAGCATACTGCCAATGCAAATCCATTTCTTCTAAATGATCATAATCTATCTGATCATAATCTTCATTTGTCAATTCAGCTTTACTAACAGCACCAATAATAACCCCGAAATATGAAGATACCAATGCAGACATTAAAGTATTATAATCATCGGTAGTGTGAGCAGATAAAGCATTCTGAGTTGAAGAACTAGGAACATAAACAGTACAACCAGCAGATAACTAGGAGTTTCAGATTTACCTGCAATGAATACTGTAGGAGGTGCGGAACTAAGAATATTAGATTTCCTAGCATTCATGGTAGAATCATTTTCACCATGATACACAGCAGGATTTTGAACTTGTGCAGGAAGTGATTTATTCACCATCAACTCCATATCTCTTGCTTGGATTCTTTGAATCAGATCATTAAAAGACAATCCTGGATATTCCTTATCATGAGTGATCATCATCACATAATTCTCCCATTTCTCAGGTAAAGCCTCCAATATCTTTACTTTCATATCAGCTTCTTCATTTGTAAGACTCACAAACGCATTGCACTCATTAAATGAGCAAATCTTGCAATCAGATTTGGGATCGATTCATTTTGATAATGCTTGAAGCTATCAAATTCCTTCTTCAAAACCTTTTGTCGACTTCTCTTATATTGGTCATTTCCTTCACATCGCTTTTCCAATTCATCCCACAAACTCTTCGATGTATAGTTACCCGAAAATTAATGAAGTGACTCTTTAGGTAATGTCATTGTTAAAGTACCATACGCCTTCTTTTCAACTTGATACGCTTTATTTTGTTCAGATGAAAGCTTTCTTTCAAGAACTGGCTCCCCGGTTTCATCCTTAGGATAAACATATTGATCAGTGAACGAAAACCACATATCAATGTCATTTGTGTCAACGTACGCTTCAAATCTTTTAACCCAACTATGATAATCTTCCAATTTAAGCAATTTAGGAACTTTCTGACTTATTCCGATTTCATTATCATAGTTCATCATACACTACAAAAATGCCATTTAGTGGCATATTTTTTAGTGGCATTTAGTGTTTCTGCCACTAATATAGGGTTTTAGTGGCACTTTAAATGTGCCACATGTGACATCCGTCTATTTTCCATATTTGTAACCTGACCCATTTCAGTTATCCATGTAATTTCAATCTCTATTCAAGCAAATCATGAAATTCTATTTTTTACCCTCGTTTCATTTTATATATATAATATATATATATATATATATATTATATATATATGTTATACATGTTAAGGTCATACCCGAGTCAACTCAACACGAAACCAATGGTGATATTATTTGACAACTTCAACACTATACATTAATGGTGGTAAGATACTAAAGATTATAATATATATATATAAAATATATATATATATATATATATATATATATATATATAGTTTCTATAATTTTATTCATCGATTTTTTTATAAATAAAACATTTAAAATATAAAACCTATACCAAAGGATTACCAAGGATTACCAAGGACTATCAAGGATTACCAAGAACTACCAAAGAACTACCAAGGATTACCAAGAACTACCAAAGGATTACCAAGGATTACCAAGGACAACCAAGGGTTACCAAGGACTACCAAAGGATTAACAAGGGCTAAAATTTCATATATAAATACGGCATGTTTGAACCAAAAATAAACACACTCAAACTCATTTCTTACTCCCAAAAACGCTCACAAAGATATATCCATTTATCCTTCCAATTCCACGTCAGAAAGAAATTATCTACCTTTTGAAGACTCACGAGTGGATTCAACATTCTCCTACTACATTCATTCTCCTTGCTTGCTTTAAGTGAGTAATCATTCATTATTATTTTTTTGACGTTGTTTTGAACTAGTCGAGCCTTCGGGTTAACTATAATCTCTAAAGAAAAATACTAATCTTATATTTAACTAAACTTATACTCCTCAAATGTAAACACCTCGTGTATTAATCTTAAAATAAAATATACTCATCTACTTTTCTTCCTCGGGGTTTTGTCACAAATTTCACGTTAAATATCTTGTATTTTAATGGCACAAAAATTATAAACCTCATAACAAATACTTGGGACGGGAATTAAATTTGACCCCTCGGTCACCTAAATCAAGTTATTATAGTAAATTTTATATTCATAGTTTTATTTTATTTGCATAAAACATTAACAAAATTTTGTTATATTAAAACATGTCTCCAATTTATTTATTGCACTTACTTCAATTATATTAAATATTAGATATAACGGATCTCCGTTACGTCCGTTAGGACTCTAATATTTGCAACGTTAATAAAGTGCATTTTATAAACTAAGTTGGGACTTTGACTTATAAAAGCCAACTGTTTTTATATATTTTGTATAAACTAAATAAACAACTCAGTTGGGAAACATCATTCATACAACTCACTCGAAATATAACTCGTAAATGTAGAGCACGTTTACTTGAATATTCAAATACACTTATATTTATTTTCGTAGAATAAATATACATATATCAAACACAAATAATTATCACCAATGGTTAAACGGGTTAACTCACGTAACTAGACTCGACTAGTCTAAATGGTTGACTTACATATTTGACCCATATCACTAAACCTTAAGGTGTCTTTATATAATTTAGGACACGGATAGGTCATCTTCATATCACTCGGACTATTTTCATATTTCACTTATTGATCAAGTGAGTATTCATATCCCCTTTCGTTTTCAAGTTTTGGGATGTGACATGTATACATATTCAAATATCAAATCTTTATTCATTTACAAACCATGCGATTTCATTTCATGTCTATGTGTGATTACATGCTATATGTTAGACTATGGTGTTTTTATGCAAAATTCAACTTTCAAGTGTAATCATTAACATACAAGCCTACGGTAACAATGATAGATCTATTGGCTGACAACCCACCTAAATTTGACTGTATAGACGGCATTTGGGTGATTGAAACCTATCACAATTAGCTATGACCTGAATTTGACTGTATAGACGGCATTCGGGTTATGGTACAAGTCATCAAGGTTTGATTATGCAAATTCAATATTGGTTTATTCATACATGCTTGAGTCTACATCAGACATTTGAATCGCTTACAAACTACTATATGTATCCTAACCCTATGTTTACTCACCAACTATTTTTAGTTGACACTCTCTATTTTTATACATGTTACAGGAAATGCGGTTTGAGCCATACTTGATTGATGCTAACATCTAGGATGCTTTGGACCTAGATTAATTAAATCAAACTTTATCTTTATGTTATGTTATGTGTATTGGATCCTTCTGTAAGACTTGGAATTTGGTAATGAATAATTATTGAGACTTTAATTAGTGTCATGAGCATTTGGACAATCATCATGCCCCGACGTAAATTCCGCCGTTGGTTGGGGTGTGACACCACACTTACCTAAGATACATTTTATGGCTTTTAGTGTATGCCACTAAATATATTTTCTAAAAGTTTATCTCTAAATATGATTTAATTAAAAAAATGCGCCAAACAAAAATGAATACTGTCAAAATCAAAGATAATTAACACTAAAACTCATCCCCTCCCCTCCCTCCTTAAAAAAAAATAAAAAAAAAAAACCAATTGAAGAACACAAGGATCGTTCGACCATGGTTTCTCAATTCCTTTATCTCGATTCTGAAATGTTGACTCGCAAACCAAAAGGGGAAGAAAAAGTATCAACCACCAAAAACACAAGAATCATTCGATCTAATATCTTAGTTGATTAGACTGTTGTTCTGGTAAGCAAAGATTACTGGTTCGAGACCTATATCACCTAGACTTTTATGTTGTTTTAGTAAATTATGATTTTAGTCCATGGGGTTTGGTCCAAATAACAATTTTAGTTTAAAATTTTTAATTACATCAATTTTTTCCTTGTGGTTTTTCATTTGTCCAATCAATTCCAAAAACTTAATTTTGTTAAAATTAAAATTTTCTGTGAGATTTTGATGAATTAACTAAATTACCCCTAAATTACCTTTTATTAAAAATCTTTTAAAAAAATTAATTCACAGAGGGGAGAAATCACAGACGAAGAACCCACCTCCATCCTCAAACACCCTCTTTCCCAAAATCAGAATCGGAAACCATGACATATGAGTTAATCGGATACCCACCGCCACCGCAACTCACCGTCGCCGCATCCTATACGAGTTATCATCGTCGCTGCCAGTGACCCACCAAATACTTCGACCTCGGACCAAGACCAAGCCTCGAAGGAGTAAGGACAACTGAATACAAGCTAGGGGTTCTCTCCATTATTGGTAATTATGTATTATTCTTTGTTGATTGAATGAAAATATGAAACTAGGGTTTACAAATTCAATTTTATCAGTTTTAGGATGTATGTCTTGTAGTTTCTGTACATACGAGCTTCAATTACTCCATCCTTGAACACAATTGAAATTATATAATACAATGAGTTTCATCCTTCTTCTGCAATAGTTTGATCTCTATGATATATATCCCTATATGGGAAAACTTTATAGAAATGTAACCTACTTTCAAGTTTGTTCCAATTAAATACCTCTTACTTTTTTTGTTCCAATTAAATCATTCAAGTTTAATGTGATGTTCTAATCTTAGATATTTTACTTATTCAATAGGTTGACATGGTGACATGACATTACTTTCCTTTTTTCTTATGTAATTAATAATGATGTGAAATTAAAGTCTAATTATTCAAAATTTTAATTATAATCAGAAGGTTAAATACAATTTATTTTAACAATATTTTTTCTAATAAAATAACAAAAACGTTTATTTATTTAGAACATTATTTTATAAAAAAAGATGCGTTTTAAACAGTTTTTTAAGTAAGTCTTTAAAACATATTTTTAGTAAAAAAAACATTTTTTTTCAGTTTATTAAATAGTTTTTTTAAAAGAGTTTTAAATAGTATTTTTTTGTGAACTGTTTAAAAAACGTTTTTTAAATATTTTTTACACATTTAAAAAAAATGTTAAAGTTTTTTAAACTGATTAGAAACAAGCTTTTGAACAATTTTTATAAACTTAATAAAAATGTTTAAAAAACGTTTTTTTTTAAAATTTAAAACGTTTTTAAAAAAAGTTTAAAAAACGCTTTTTTCAAAAAGTTTAAATTTAAAAAACGTTTTTTTAGAAATGATTTTTAAATTTAAACTTAAACTTAAAAAAAAAACGTTTTTTAAACTTTTTTTAAAAACGTTTTAAAACTTTTTTTTAAAAAAACGTTTTAAAACGTTTTTTAAACATTTTTATTAAGTTTATAAAAATTGTTCAAATGCTTTTTACTAATCAGTTTAAAAATCTTCTTTTTAAATGTGTAAAAAAATTTAAAAAACTTTTTTTAAACAATTCACAAAAAATACTATTTAAAACTCTTTTAAAAAAACTATTTAATAAACTGAAAAAAATTGTTTTTTTAAACTAAAAAAATGTTTTAAAAACTTATTTAAAAAACTGTTTAAAACACATCTTTTTTTATAAAAAAATGTTCTAAATAAATAAACGTTTTTGTTATTTTATTAGAAAAAATATTGTTAAAATAAATTGTATTTAACCTTGTGATTATAATTAAAATTTTGAATAATTAGACTTTAATTCCACATCATTATTAATTACATAAGAAAAAGAAAAGTAATGCCATGTCACCATGTCAACCTATTGAATAGGTAAAATATCTAAGATTAGAACATCACATTAAACTTGAATGACTAATTGAAACAAAAAAAGTATGAGGTATTTAATTGAAACAAATTTGAGAGTATGTTACATTTCTACAAATTTTTCCCTATATAAATCTAACATTTTAGTTGAGAAAAATGCAATATAATTTCTTTAACAGAGTGGAATGCCATCAATTCTTTAGCAAATGCATATAGGAGGAAGAACTTAGCTCCTCTAATCTCAAAGAGAAGATATATTAGTTCTACCCATCTAGCTGAAGCACTTTGGTTGATTACAATAGTATTTTTATGTGTTCTTAGGACTTCTACAATCAAATAATCAATTCCATCTTACTCAAAATAGGTTAAATTTGTTCAAAAGAAATAAAGAATCAAGTGATGAGGTGGTATTTGACATAATAAGTCTTTGTTTGATGCAGCTCAATTTTTATAATTTGTTGCGGCTATGTTATGTTGTGTGAATAGAATTTACAAATGATCTCTAATATGCGAAGATATAACTTCTCTAATATGTGAAGATATAAGGGTGAAATTATAGATATCTTATACAAAAACATATAAATTATAAAATGCCGGTCTTGTTTCGGTTTTGTCATCAAAATAAGGTTGGGTGATATCTTATTTGTTTCATTTTAAAAATGATAATTACACCACCTGCAATCTTATTATTTACTATAAGGAAAATGTCTACCAACTTACATTACATTTGTTTTGATGTGGTATGTACATATTTTTTTTTATGCTTTAATATAGTCACTGGAAATTTAGAGGTGAGGTGATCTGTATACCATAGAAAATTGTCAATCATTTGACTATTTTCCATTACATCTTAGTACAAGAGTTATATATTATCCAACCCAACCATTATATCATAGTATCTCGAGCTTTGATGGTCTGATGTGTTTTATATTTTTATTTGACTATTTTCCTTTACATCTTAGAAAAAGAGTTATATATTATCTAACATAACCGTTATATCATAGTATCTCGAGCTTTGTTGGTCTGAATTGCTTTATATTTTTTATTTTTCTACTAACATGATATTGTTGGGACGTGGTTCAGAATTTGAAGGAATTCTTTTGGTCCATATACAAAAAGGTATGTAAAATGTCCTGTTATGTTTCCATCATTGGCTGATAAATTATAATGTATCTAACATCCTCATAATGTGCACATCAGAGCTATGTTTATTGTTTCCTTCAGTGTTTGTAAACCTGTAAGATCAAGTCCTAAAGTTTTTTTTTTGAATGGCAGTAAAGATATATTAAAGCTCAAAAGAGAAAACGAAACAAAATTACAAGTAAAGCAGATGCTTTTTCATCCAGTCGGTCCAACTAATAACAACATTATTTTGACGAGAAGAAAACCAAGAAAACGAAAATAACGTGATCGCGTCCATTATGCTACCATTCCCATTAACGTTGGAATGAAAAATCTTGTCATTACGATAGTTCCAGATTTGCCACCACGAACAATAAGCCACTAAGTGAAGGAGATATTTTTTCCTTCTTGACATGTTGAAATCTTCAATCTTGGCAAACGTGTCTTCAGGGCCTTCACAGCTGAAAACGTCAACCCCTAACCACTTTCGCAACCAGACCATGATCCTAGTCGGAAAAGGGGAGCCTCCAAACAAATGATTGGTAGTTTCAGGACGATCATCACACAAAGGACAAAGAATGTGATCGATTGCCATTCCCCTTTTAGATAGATTAAATCGAGTAGGTAACCTGTCTAAAAACAAACGCCATATCAAAATGTTTACCTTTTTCGGGACAGTTTTCAACCACCTCGTTGGAGTGCAGGACGTAGGAAGATGGATATCGTCAATATAATTGCGTAAGCCTTTCACCGTGAAGACCACATCATTCTTCAGATTCCATGTCCAGGTATCTGGATCATTACTAAGCATGACATCCTCAAGAATATGCAAAAGACTCGTCACCTGTTCTTGTTCCACCCCCCCCCCCCCATGAGGCTCACGACGCCATGTTATATTCCACGAGTTGTGGTCACGGACGTCGCTAACCAAGCAAAATTTGTTCACACAGAGAGCAAAAGGACGAGGAAACGCAGTAGACAGAGCTACGCCACCCTTCCAAATGTCATGCCAAAAAAAAGTATCATTCCCAGCGCCCACCTTTTTTTATAACATCACACGGTATGAGGTTCGATCTGTGGCATAAATCCCAAGAATTGACAATGCGAGACCAAGTGGACGAACCTTTACCAGAGAGCGGGTCTCCATGAATGGCGGTGACAATTCTAGACCAAAGAGCCTGCTGATTGTTTAAGAAACGCCACCTGCATTTATAGATGAGCGCCAAATTCATCCCGAGTAAACTTCCAAGCCCCAACCCACCATGATCCTTCTTGGCCAACACTAAATCCCATTTGACCCATGGTATTTTCTTTTATGAGTCCTTGAAACCCCAAAAGAACCTTGCACGAAGCATTTCGAGAATGTTCAAAACTCGTTTGGGGGACGGAAAGATGGAAAAAAGATAAGATCCGATAGTGCCAAGGACCGAAGTAACAAGAGTTGCACGCCCGCCAATAGAGAGGAGATTTCTTTTCCAATTGCTTAGTTTTTTCTTGAACTTGTCGATCAATAAATCCCAAGAATTAATTCTATTCATCCGTTTACCGACAGGGAGACCAAGGTAAGTGATAGGAGTGCTTTGGTACTTGCAACCAATTAGGGATGCCAACTTCGAAAATCGGCCTTGGCAACCCCGATTCCAAAAAGAGAGGATTTATTTACATTTAATGCGAGGCCGAAGCTTTATGAAACACATCCAGAATATCAAGTCCTAAAGTTCTTTCATTGTTAAGCTCTCAGATGTTAGTCTTTCTAGTCTCAAAGGTAAAAATAGTCAAAGCCAATTTGATTTGTTAGTCTATTTATTCGTTCTTGAAAGTGGCATTTGTTTAATCTTTTCTTTTTAGTGTGTCTGGTAGTCTAATAGGGAGTAGCCATTATATGTCGGCGGGTAGTTCATTTGAAAGTTCTGCTTTTGCTCCCAACAACACAGCAGTAGTAGTACTTCATTTGAAATTTTGATACATTGATAAAACCTACTTTGATAACAAAACAAGACACAAGCAGGGGCGGATTTACTGGGTGTCCAGCGGGGGGCGTGGCACCCGCTGAGATTTACGTGAGTAGTAGAAAAATTCCGGTTCTTTTGTGCAGGCCTCTTTGAAAGATGTTTGACAGGCCCCTATGACATTGATAAACTAAGCAAGAGGAAGAGAAAAGAAGAAAACTAAACCAAAACGTTTTTGTTCTTTAATGGAGGAAATGGAGAAAGAAGCTTGGTGGAGAAGATGAAGAAGAGAGACACATAAAGTGAGACAAAAAGAAAGATATTTATAGTTGGGAAAGTAAACTGTGCCGGTTGTCATATTTTTAACTTTATTTTTAATATTACACTTTTCAAATAACCCCCTTTATTTATTTGTCAATTATAAACAAACCTTTAAATATTACTCGGAAGTCGGCTAGGGTTCCTGAGAAGAAGGGACAGAATGATGGTTCATGGGAAAAGGGAGACCCACCTGCTTACCCCCATATTTTTTCAGCGCAGGTGATGGGTGGTTGTTCTCATCCAATGCACGTTGGGCCTGGGCCGGGTGAAACTTGTGTGAACCCGTCGGATGGGCCGGTGAACTTCTTTTTGGGATCTAATTTCCTATTGTCTGGGCATGTTAGGGATCCTCATCATAGCACTGGTGAATATGGGGGAAATGTGGGTCCCATAGTTCGATCTGGGAATTCTTACACATCACAAGAGCTTGTCGACATTGCTCTTACGGATGAAGTTCTCGACACTACCCGTATTGCGGCATGTGTTAATGTTAACCTTTTCAGGGATGAGGATCAAGTTAGGAAGGTGATTGTGGAGGAGAAGAATGTTGTTTAGTAATGGACTTTCTTGTCATTAACGTACGTGGTGTGAGGGATGACAATAATATCTCGCGGATTAGACAATTCAAGGCGGAAAATCATTTTTCATTTGTGTGCATCCAGGAAACTTTAGTCTCGGATGGGTCTCGTATCATGATGGATAGGTTATGGGGTCGTGGTGTGGTTCAAATGGAGTGGATTAATTCTAGGGGTCGCTCTGGGGGTCTGGCTAGCCTGTGGGATCCCTCCGTGTTCATGTTACTCAGAGTCATCAAAGACGATCAGTTTTTGATTACTTCGGGTAAGGTTGCGGGTATCGATTGTATTCTGAATGTCGTGAATGTTTACTCGGCTCAAGGTGGTCAAGATAAAAGAAGGTTATGGAACACCTTGTTGTGGTGAATGGGGGAATTGGATAGAGGGTGGATTGTTGGTGGTGATTTTAATGAAGTTCGGTGGGCTTCGGAGAGGAAGTTTTTGGTGTTTAACTCGACCGGAGCGGACGGGTTTAATGCCTTTATTCGGGAGGCTAACCTATTTGAGTATAGAATGGTGGGGAGCCGTTTACGTATATGGAGGGGAAAGGGAAAAGCTTTAGCAAATTGGATCGGTTTCTAGTGTCTAAAGAGGTCAAAGATAGGTGGCCGTCGGTTGTGTGTATTTAATTGTCTTCCTCGGATGTGGTCAGACCACAACCCCATCATTTTGAAACTTGCGGCGAAAGATTATGGCCCAGTTCCATTCAAATTTTTTTCGTCCTGGCTTTCTATGTCGGAGGATGAGGAAGTAGTTAAAAGGGGTTTGGATAAAGCGAATTTGGTTGATGGTCTTCGCCCTAATGTTTTATTACTCACTAAATTGAAGACTATTAAAGCTAAGCTCAAGGATTGGAGGTCCAGAGTGGGAATGGAGGTGGATAAAGAGAAAAAAGAGATTGTTGAGGTGTGTTCTGTGTTGGATGGTAAGGCTATGCATGGATCACTTTCTGGGGATGAGTTGATCATGTCGGATAAGCTAAAACTGAGGTTGATAGAGATCGAAAATTCTAAGATGGAGGATATTAAGCAGAGAGCTAGGATCAAGTGGGCTTTAGACGGAGACGAGAATTCTAGTTTTTCCATGGGATCCTAAAGCGAAATCTGTCGGCTAGTAGAATCCTTGGGTTGCAGGTGGATGGGAGTATGGGTGTCTAATCCGTCTAGGGTTAAGAATGAGATGTGGAATTTTTTCAAAAACAAATTTCAAAGGGTTTGGAGTGGTGGCCTGTTATAGATTGAGTTGGGATTAAGAGGATTTCGGTGGAGGACGGTATGGCGTTAACGACCCCTTTTTCTAAACAAGAAGTTAGGATGGCGGTTTGGGATTGTGGTAGTGAGAAAGCCCCGGGGCCGGACGGCTTTATTTTTTAATATCTTTAAAAAGTTTTGGGGCTTGTTTGAGGAAGATATTTATAACATTCTCAACTTCTTCCATGATAATGAATCGTTGGGAAAAGGGTGTGGGGCGGCTTTTATCCACCTTGTTGCAAAGTGTCAAGATCCGAGTGGCTTGTCTGATTTCCGACCAATAAGTCTAGTGGGGTGTATCCCAAAGGTGGTCTCCAAGTTCCTTGCCAACCGAATCAAAGGGTGCATTTCGTTGGTTGTGTCCGAATCTCAATCGGCGTTCGTGGATGGTAGAAATATTATTGATGGTGTTCTTATTCTTAATGAAGTGGTGTCGTGGGCAAAGAAATGTAAAAACCCTATGATGTTGTTTAAGATTGACTTCGAAAAAGCCTACGTGTAAGGATCGAATCAACCCTCACGCGATATCAATGCTTATTAATCTCGTGCGGAATCCGAGATTAACAAGTGATTCAAGTAGAAATCGAAAGGAATATAGCAAACACAAGAAAATACTTAAAGAAACACAAACCGATTTGCAACGCTTGATGAAGATCCGATTACTACACTTGAGAGTTACGAATTCACAAAGTGAATTCGGTACACAATTGAATCCGCCAACCACACTTGCAAAACCCTAGTAAACCAACAACCTAAAACACCTAGATTAGCTAACCTTATATAGGAAAGCTTAACTTGTTAACCAAACAAAAAGATTTCGGCCCACATGGCCTATAATCGACCGGACTCAAGCCCACTACTAACCCAAGAACTAATTAACCCAAATACAATCATAACTAGCCCAAAAAGATTTCTAATGCAAAAGCCTCAAACAATTATGGTCTCTACAATCTTCCCCTAGGCTTTAGCATTAGACAGCAGTCTTCACATTCTGAACTTCTTTGATAACTGCACCGTTGCTGGATCATACCATAACTCTTTAGCCACGATCTCTGCAACAGCTCTCGTGTAGCATTTAGCATATTCTTCAGTTTCCGTGTTGCTTTCAATCTGATGCTTGGCCAGAACTAGTATATCCTTCTTATGGAATCTCATCAGATCATGAACCTCCATAACATTCATTGTCTTTGATTCACAGAGAATCTTTGCTTCACCAGAGTAGTCACTGTATGCCCAAGTCTGAAAGTCATGTAGACAACCCTCAGGATGATGCATTGGCAGAGGTATTGTCTTTGTCTTCTCTGTTGGAGGGTACAACACATTAGTGAACTGCTTCTTAGACCCACTACCTTTCTTCCCATCCCACTTGAACACACCTCTGTATTTTTTAACATATGACTTCTTGTGGGGAAAGTCTTCAAACCTTTTGAATTTGCTAAGCACTGCATTCTCCAATTTTCTGTAGAAGTACTTAGCCTGATCATTCTGTGATGGGTTTGTAAACGGGGCCTTAAACAACATTATCAGATCCACATTTGTCCAAGAATAAAACTGGGTCCAGCTTTTGTAATACTCCAGAGGATACTGACCCTTTCTTCTGACCACAAACATGTTCTTCTCAGCATCAAACATCCAGGATTTGATTTCTTTAGTAATCCCCCTTTTGTCATGATAATGATCTCCCAGCTGAATCAAATACCTTTCAGGAGGATAAGCATATGTCTGAGCCTCCCAACCACTATCAAATTCTGAAGCAGGCACAGTCATGTATTCTCTGTCTCTTGTGTCTTTATCAGTGGCTTCAGGTAATACTGGGCCAGAAGTATCAGGAATGTCTGACTCAAAGTCAAATACAGGTGATTGAGATGAACTACTGGCACCTGGATTTCCTTCCTTGTTTCCTGGATCTCCTTTGTCATCTTTCTTTGAGTCACTTGTACCAGCCGAAGTAAGCTGTTTTATCATTCTATGCAATTCTTTAATCTGACTTGAAAACTGTCTGTTGACCTTCTTCTGATTCTCCAGTTCTGTAGCATGAATCTTCTGTATGTCAACAAGATCTCCAATCATCTCACTTTGGGCAGTGTTTTGGGCTTTTAACTGTGCAATTTCAGTTCTGAGTTCCTTTTCCAATCTGAACTCGGGTGTCTCCACCGCTTTTCCTTTGTCTTGGGCGGTGGGTTGTGAAGATGATTGACCAGCACCGGTACTGGTTACTGGTGGTGCACGAGGATCTAATCTTTTTCTTCTAGGGTCATGTGGAGTTTCTGCGGTGTGTTGTGTAGTAATCTCTACTTCATCAGTCTGCTCTGTAGTAGCAGAAGTACCAAGGGGAGGCTCCTCAGTAGCTTTCCGCTTTCTTATCAACGGCGTCTCAGCAATCTCAGTCTCAACATCTTCAATATTGATGTCATCAAGGTATGTATCATAATTGATATACTCTTCACCTTCAAAGTTCAATGCACCAATCTGCACGTCTTCAAGATCAAAATCTTCCCAATCTGAACTATCTGTCAGTTCAGTAACAGGCTTCTTAGAGGCAGGTACATTATGTTCTTCATCAATAACTGCATTTCTTTCTGCAGGAACCTCCTCTCTTGTTATCTCAGCAAACTTACCAAACTTGTTCCCAAACGGTACCTTGTCAGTCAGTTTCTTCTTCGGATTAATCATCAGGAAAACCTCAATCCCCATAGGCTTAGTATCATGAGTGTCATTGGTCTTCCTCAAAGCTGGATATCTTGAATCCAGAGCTAACTGGATGAACCTTGGAACGGCTGCAAACTTTTTATCCCTGATCACTACTGCCTTCACATCATCAAAAATCAACCTTGACCAGTTGAATCGAACCCCTCTAACAAGTGACACCATAGCATGGGTGTGCACTTGGTTCAGTTGATCTGTTGAGCTCTTCTTTGCAATCACACACTTCTGCAAGTAATGGGCCAGCATTCTCCAGTATGGTGGAAGGAGAGCCTTCATAGTAGGAGGAGAAACTGTGTGATAACCCATTTCTTTCAGGCATTGAGACACCATTTCTTTATCAAGAGCAATAGGATCAGCAGCAACATCTTTAAGTCATGAGAGCCTGTCTGAAATTCTCTTCAGATCAAGACCACTTGCTGTTGCTTGTATCTTGGCGATTATCTGCTTTCCATCATCAGATACGTACGCCGTCTTCCAAAACTCCTGTTGCATACGCTTGCAGATAACAGGGTTTGCTGTAAGTGCAAAGTGTAAACAGCACTTCTTCAGTCCTTCAGTCATTGACTTATACTACTCCCGATATTCTGTAGGTGGATCCAGCAAATATGCTACTGTGTTATGATTGTAGGTCCTGAAAAACTCCTGAACACGATATTTTAATCACAAACGAGTGCGGAATCCTCGTTTATGATTGATTCAAGATAGAGAAGAGAAGAAACACGAAGAATACGATGATTAAACAATAACAAACTTGATCTTTGCACACAAGAAAACTTGTCGGGTACAAATACAAGAAAATCGTAAACTGCACTCTCTCTCTTAGCCGAGATTACGATCATAAACACCTATGGCCTCCCTCCTTGGATCGTAAACTAGCATGCTCAAACAAGGAGGTCACAAGGGGTTTATATAGGATCCCTAATGGGTTTACTATTGGGCCCCTTGTGGATCATAAACCCAATAGTAAACCCAAGCCCAATCATAAACTAGCCTAAATACAATAAACAAACTAGCCTATGATCCTAATTAAACCCTCTAAGCCCAACCCAACTTATTTAATATTGCAAGCCTCATAATCTAGCCTCTAATATCTTCCCCTAGGCTTGTGATATTAAATGTCTTTGATCTTTGAAAATCTTCTTCTTGACTGGCTGGCAAAGACGTTGATGAAGATTCTTTCCGCAGAAATCTTCATTGAGTTTCATGACGGGCACTTGGGACTTCCTCTTGATCAGCATCAGCTTGAACTTCTTGAAATGAACAAGCAATAAAATGGAGGACTCTCATTGACTTGCTTTTCTTGAAAGATCTGGTTCTTGCCGAATCTTCGGTAACTGTCTTGAATCTTCATAAATTAGAGGGTTGAAATTTTGAAAACCCCTAACTTTGAAGAATTTGATTGTTGAACTTGGATCTTCATGATCTCTGACTGCTCTCTGCATCATTTTCTTCATCAAAGATCGACTTGAAAACATCAGCTTCCCCTAAACATGTGAACATCTTCTTTGAAGCTCTTTTGAGGCTTTTGGAAACTTGTAAAGACACCAACAACTTCCCCTGAACAGTTGCTTTTCAGATGGAAGTCTTGTCCGACTGGGTCTTTAACTTTGAGCAGCAGCAGCATCAGTAGCATCTTTCTATCATCTACCTGTCTGACACACATTTGAAAAAATATACTCCACCAGACATTTGATGACTGGTCTTTGGGTTAGAAGGTAATTATCATCTGTTCAGTTGATTCAAATTAACATAATTTTAACCAAAAACCCTAATATAGATTACGGGTTTTCTATAAAACTTCCCCTGAACCCAAACACCTCTAAAGACTTCCCCTTAGCTGATCACTTCCCCTCAGCTAAGGACTTCCCCTGAGATAATACATATTATCTTCGAGTTCCCTTCAGATACTATGTATTATGGAAGTCTTTTCATTAGATAATAAGTATCATCCTCGAGTTCCCTTCGGATAATACTTATTATCCCATAGCTCTAAAACCTTCAAAAAATCGATCTTTTTCCAGAAAATGCTTGAATCGAATATCGTGAGAACCTCGAAACACTTGTTTCTTGGCTCTGATACCAATTGTAGGTCCTGAAAAACTCCTGAACACGATATTTTAATCACAAACGAGTGCGGAATCCTCGTTTATGATTGATTCAAGATAGAGAAGAGAAGAAACACGAAGAATACGATGATTAAACAATAACAAACTTGATCTTTTCACACAAGAAAACTTGTCGGGTACAAATACAAGAAAATCGTAAACTGCACTCTCTCTCTTAGCCGAGATTACGATCATAAACACCTATGGCCTCCCTCCTTGGATCGTAAACTAGCATGCTCAAACAAGGAGGTCACAAGGGGTTTATATAGGATCCCTAATGGGTTTACTATTGGGCCCCTTGTGGATCATAAACCCAATAGTAAACCCAAGCCCAATCATAAACTAGCCTAAATACAATAAACAAACTAGCCTATGATCCTAATTAAACCCTCTAAGCCCAACCCAACTTATTTAATATTGCAAGCCTCATAATCTAGCCTCTACAGTGATCTTTGATAAATTCTAGATCCCTGCACTCACAAACACAGATAAACACCCAAAATAGACACAAATTCATTAGTCATAAAGTTTTCTCAACAAATGGGCAGCATAACGACTTAAAATGAACGAAGCTAATTGAAACACATCATCAGGTACCTTTCCGATCGAAAACTAGGTTCCCGATCGAAAAGCATCCATCTGATCGAAAGCTACTTGGTTACCGAGAAGCCTGATCGAAAAGCATAAGCTCTCGATCGAAAAGTGCTAGATGATCGAGAAGCCAGACTCCCGATCGAAAAGCCTAAGCTCCTCATCGAGAAGCCCAACCTCCCGATCGAGAAGCCCATCCTCCTGATCGAAAAGTGTAGTTTTCAATCAAGAGGCTTCCGGCTATCGGTAAACGGTGATCGAGAAGTACCCAGGGGCCGATCGAAAAGCTTCTCAGCCTGATCGAGAAGCCCCTGGTCGATCGAAAAGTCATGTCTTCTCCATTTAGCACCTGCAACTCAGTTAAAACTTGCATACATGTGTGTTTTAATCATGATTTCAATCAAACAATGCACCCAAACCATGATCCCTTCCATTCCGACTGAGAAATCACAAGAAAAATA
>JBCNJP010000008.1:1552244-1567372 GCA_039602395.1 Deinandra increscens subsp. villosa | reverse complement strand
ATTTGTATTCCTTGAAGGCTTCAAGAACCTCAGGTGAGAGTGCCATAGTTAATGCAGCAAGAGCCTTCCTGTCCTTTTCCACCTTGTCCCAATCAGTGTCTGACCATTCATGCTTCTCTTTGATCACATCAGGTTGTCCAGTTGTTTGAGTCTTCGGAACATAATCTCCGGCTTCAATAGATCTCATAATCTTGGGATCATTGTAGTTAGCATAATTGACGAACCTGTACTTCCAGCTCATGAAGTCCTTTCCTGAGGTCAATCTTGGTGGTCTTGTTGCGGTACCGATTTGGGCATCCATTTCCAGAGTAGCCGAAGAAAGATTAGCCATATCAAATTCCATTGAAAGGGTTTTCGGTTGGGTCGAAAAATACTTTCCGATTGCACAAGGTTTGGATCGAAAAGTGGTTTCCGATCACGCAGGGTTGGATCGAAAAGGGTTTCTGATCAAGCAGGGATGAATCGAAAAGTGTTTCCGATCGCAAAGGGTGGATCGAAAAGAGGACTTGATCGAAAAGTCTCGAAAGGGACTTTCCGATTGCGATGTGGCGGTGATCGAAAAGTCACTGGGTACCTTTTCGATTGAGACTTCTGATCGAAAAGTCGCAAGATTGGACTTCTCGATTGTAAACAGCCGATCGAAAAGTCTGAAAATGGTACTTTTCGACTGAGGCAAGACTGATTGAAAAGACACTAAGGGTCTTTCTCGATCAACGAAGAGCAGCAGATGAGGGTTTTCGATCAGAATGTCTGATCGAAAAGTCTTGAGGTGGATCGAAAAGTCTTGAACGAGCAAGCACAGGGTCTTGAAAGCGTCTGTTTTTGATTCACAACCTGCAAAAAGACTTCTGACTTGTGCTAACTGCGGTGAAACACAAAAACACTCAAACTGTTAGTTACCAAAACTCGAATCTGATATCGCGAGAGCCGCGAAACTTGCGTTTCTTGGCTCTGATACCAATTGTAAGGATCAATTTAACCCTCATGCGATATCAATGCTTATTAATCTCGTGCGGAATCCGAGATTAACAAGTGATTCAAGTAGAAATCGAAAGGAATATAGCAAACACAAGAAAATACTTAAAGAAACACAAACCGATTTGCAACGCTTGATGAAGATCCGATTACTACACTTGAGAGTTACGAATTCACAAAGTGAATTCGGTACACAATTGAATCCGCCAACCACACTTGCAAAACCCTAGTCAACCAACAACCTAAAACACCTAGATTAGCTAACCTTATATAGGAAAGCTTAACTTGTTAACCAAACAAAAAGATTTCAGCCCACATGGCCTATAATCGACCGGACTCAAGCCCACTACTAACCCAAGAACTAATTAACCCAATTACAATCATAACTAGCCCAAAAAGATTTCTAATGCAAAAGCCTCAAACAATTATGGTCTCTACACTACGACTCTCTTGAGTGGGGTTTTTTAGACGATGTGATAGCTCGTATGAACCTTCCGGTGAAATGGCGTGGTTGGGTGCAGGGTGTTTGGAGGCCTCCCGGACCTCGGTTTTGGTAAACAGATCGCCCACGTGGGAGTTCCAATGTAGGAGGGGGTTGAGACAAGGGGACCCGCTCTCTCATTTCCTTTTTGTTTTGGCTATAGAAGCGTTTTCTTGGATGTTCGAGAAGGCGTCGGCGGTGGGGTGTTTACATGGCATTCAATTTCCTAATGGAGGGTCTTGTTTATCCAACCTCCTTTTTGCGGATGATGCTATTATTAGTGGGGGAGTGGTCTCGTTTGAATGGCGATAATTTGGCCTGCCTCCTTCGGGTCTTTGGGATGGTTTCCGGATTAAAAGTTAACATAAAAAAAGTGTTGTTTGTATGGGACCAATGTTGGTGAGGATGCGGTTAGGGATCTTGCCGCACGGCTTAGATGTTGTCATGGTTGTATTCCCTTAAAGAACTTGGGGCTAGTGGTTGGGGCTAATATGAATCGGGTGAAATGGTGGGAGCCGGTGGTTAAAGTGTTCGAATCGCGCCTTCCGAGATGGAAGGCTAGAAGCTTATCAATGGGTGGAAGAGTGATTCTTAACAAGTCGGTTCTTGAAAGCTTGCCTTTGTATTACTTCTCTTTATTCAAAGCGCCGGGTAAGGTTATTGATAAGTTGGAGAAAATTAAATACCGTTTTCTTTGGGGTGGTGGGGATGGGTCGAAGCCATGTATCCAATGGGTGAGTCGGGATGAGGTTGCTAAAACGATGGAGTTAGGAGGGTTGGGGCTGACCCCGTTGGAGTTGGATAATAAATGCCGGCTTGCGAAGTGGTATTGGACGTGGCTTCGTGAGAAGGACAGATTATGGGCTAGGGTGGTCCTAGGTATTCACTCCAAGAGGGGAGGGACTTTGCGCTTCCCGTCAAAAAAAGGGACGGGGGGGGGGGGGGTGTTTGGAACTCTATTATGAAAGTGGGAGACTCTTTTTTAGTTCATTCTGTGGATATCCAAAGTTTGTTGGTGGAGAATGATAATCAAGTTTTATGGAGGGGAGATAGCTCAGGGACGTTGGCTTCTCTTCATAAATTGGTGGTCGACTCCTCATGTTCTTTGCCGACTTTTGTTATGCCATGGAACCGGCTTGTCCCGTTGAAAGTTAATATTTTCTTTTGGCGAGCTATTCAAGAACGCATTTCCATGAAGGACGCCCTTATTCGTCGTAATATCCCAGTGGGTAGTGGGTCTTGTGCGATGTGTGAGGAGATGGAAGAAACGATGATTCATTTGCTAGTGGGGTGTGGTGTGGCCTCTAACATGTGGTGGGCGATCTCTTATTGGTGTAGGGTCCCCCTATCTTTGTCTTTAATATGGAGGACTTTGTTTGGAGGGTGGAAGATTCTCACTTTGATCGGAAGATGAAGACGGTGTTCTACTCTATTATTTTAACTACTATTTGAGTGATATGGAAGTATAGAAATGCGGCGGTGTTCGAGAAAAAGAAGCCTTTCATCCCGGAAATGATAAGAGATATCAAATGTTGGAGCTTTTTGTGGGTTAAGTCTAGAGGTAAATGAGGGAGCCTCTCTTGGAATGATTGGAGTGATTTTAAGTTGTAATTCCTTTGTTGTTCTTTATATTTTCGACTCGGTATATTTTGACTGTGTTTTTGGCCCCCCTAGTGTCTTGCTTGGGTGGGCGTTTTAGTGGATGCCGACGTTCAAAAAATATATATATATTACTTAAATTTAAATTAAAAACCTACGAATTAGCATCTCAAATATATATGTTAGGTAGTAACTAAAATAATGAAAATTCTAGATAATAATTATAACTAATTAAAATATAACTAAAACAAATTAAATTGAATGTCATCAAACGAGTAACTTGGTGGATTCAGATGATATATATGCTAGATGTGTTGATTTCGTTCATTAAAAAAAATTAAATTGAATAGACCAGTAATATGTTTTATAAAATAAAATTTCTGGTACGCAATATATTTATAACTCTTTATTGTAGCGTTTGAGTTTGATCAAAAAATATTTCTAAAGTCCACTATATTATTAAGTAAATAATATGATCCGTTTTAAGACATAACTAAGTAAATAAGTATGAATTGTTTTCTTGGAGCTATTTGACCCGAATTATTATTACTCAAACTATTTGACCCGACTTGAGTTTGAGTTGACTCATTTTTTGCCTCCGTTCATAATTAACTCTGGATCCGCCACTGAACACAAGTGATGCTGATCACAGGTTTTCCTTTAATTTCGGAAGGGTATTAATTTTTTTTCATTTTCATATATAAGCTAATTCAATTCAATTTATAAATTCTTATCCTTTATTGTAGTAGGAAAACCTATTGTTTTCATGTTATGAAAGACTTTCTTGTGAATTGACACCTATAGAAGTCGATTCCAAAGAATTTCACATGGTTGACATTCTTCTTCTCTCCTTTTTAAATGCAAATAAGCTGCCAACTTTCTTTATACATATATATGTACTTTAACTTGCATTAACCAGGCTATTGTTAAATTACTTAATGTTTTGAACTGTTAAATTATCTAATGTTTGTTTATATGGTTGATGATGATAGGGTGGATACAATGCGAAGTTTTGAAGCCATGTTTCTCTGGTTGATGTTGATAACATATCTATGTTTGAATGTTTAAACTATTTTTATAAACATTTGAAAATTGAAAGAAAATATGTTTGAATATTTAAATTACTCATCTAAACATTTTGGATCTACATTTACAATTTAATCAGCTTATCGAATTTTAATTTTATATTGTAGATAATGTGATTTTGGTTGTAATGTGCCATTAAGAATGGTATATATGTGTGTGTGACTATAATAATCTTTCAGTAGCATAAAAAATAAGTGCCACTAAACTACTATAGATAGATAAGTAGGTAAACATTTTAGTGGCACTAAATATTTTGACACAATACTCTTTTTCTTATTGTGGAAAAAAAAGGTGTCGCTAAAAAAAAGCTTAAAAAGTTTGTGTGGCACATTAAAAAAGTGCCACTAAAAGGCTTTAGCGTCACCAGTTATAGTGGCACTTTTTTGTGTGCCACAGATTCCTAAAAAGGTTTTTAGTGGCACTTTTTGGCTTTTAGTAGCACTTTTGTCTACCACTGAATGACATTTTGTTTGTAGTGATAGTTTGCATTGTAGTTTGCATCGAATTCTAAATAGGTCCAATAGCATTGATAAGCCCCATTTGCATGTCCTTCGGTGTTTGCATCAATTACCTAAGAAATCATGAGTTTAAAATGGTCAACATAAAGTTGGTGAGGTTCACAGGTTTAGGATTTATCATTTAAACATTTGTAAAACAGTTTTCAGCATACTTAAATATTACAAGGATTTATCGTTGTGGATGTATCAGCTCACCTGAACCTTGATTTCAAATACTAACGGTTTACCCACCCAAGCATCTCTTGCCCAGAGATGTTAAACAGAGCAGAATAACTGACGTTTACCCCCAGACAATCCGGAGTCAGAACTGGAGCTACCAGTTAGGGTAGGGTTGTCAACCTAAATAGATCTATTCACTAGCTATCGTTTCGTACAGAACTAACTGAAATCAATTAATGGTGGGATACGGTTGTACAAACGTTTATAACGATAATGTACCAAATTGGGCAATCAGTAAGAGAACAAGTAGTCATACGGCTAACAGATAAACCATAATATTAAGTAAAAACATTTATCAGATTTCATGATTTCTCCCCCAAAGTATAAAACAACTAAAAGAAAAGGGGCCGTGAAACTCACAGATTCAGCAGATAAGCGGTAAAAAGCAGCGAAGGAATGGTAGCACGTAACGTCCTAGATAATTAAATAAACATATGCATAAGGTCTTTGATCATTTGAGTAACATAAGTCACCCAAGTGATATCGGTCAAGTCTTGACGTTTTAATCCGTTTGTATCTTTGAAAACCCGTTAACTTGTACTTATAAAACAAATACGTTTGGTGATGATTTATATTTATGTTAAATAAATATAACCAAAGAATAATCATTTTTAATAAGTCAACCATGTCTTGAACATTGAGTTTAAAATAATAATGTTTATTATTATTTTCATAAGTTTGTATAATTATTTTTAATTAAATAATTACGTGTTTGATTTGTTAATCTTGTAAGTTATAATTATATTTAAATAATTATGATTAACAACATTTTGGTGAATAGAACATAGTTTATATCTTTTTGCAAATAATTATTTGTCAAGAATAATTATTAAATGTTCGTATTATTTTTAAAACATGAATCGTTTGAAAGATATATTCTAAGTCATAACATTTAATCATTTATTTTTCGAAATCGTTTAATATTTCATTTGCATGAAATATTTATTTTCTTTTTAAATCATTGTTCTAAAAACATTGGATGGCGACGCTTGGATTTATGAAAGTTCATCTATCATAACTTTTTGATTGTTTTAATAAAATATGGTAGATGATTGTTTGGAGATTTTAAACATTTACGTTTTTGCGTATATCGCCGTAAGGTCCCGGTTTTATTATTACGCAACGTATTTTCATTTCGATTACTTTGACTTATCAAAGTAATAATAAAAGCTTATAAAAATAATTAATCGGTTGATTATTTTTATAAAAATCCTTTTATAAAACAATTTCATTTTATAAATATCCTTTTTTATAGAAAATTCTCCATTTTTATAACACTGTCTTTAATTGGTTAAAACTTGTAATAAATCCAAGAATTTATGTCAAATTAATCATTTGACATAAATTTATTCTTTCCATTTTTAGTAAAGAAATCTTTAAAAATTCTTTTTGTCTTGAACTTTTATAACACATTTAATGTGTTTTATTTACTAAAACAAGTAATATTCTTTTTGTTCTCTTTTATTTGTTTTAGCCATTTATGTCATAAGTTACATATGTAACTTTGTTTAAATCATTACATCTTGTTTAGGAGGTTTATTTGTTTAACATAGTTTTAACATGTAACATAATATGATTTGTACTTAATCAACTAACACATTGTGTTAGGACACATATCATAAAAATCAACTAACACATTGGTGTTAGGACATATTATAACAATCAACTAACACTTTGGTGTTAGGACTTTTAAATAAATTAACAATCAACTAACACCTTGTGTTAGGACAAATAGATAAATAACAATCACTAACACTTTTGTGTTAGGACAAATAAATATAAACATGTATAGATTGTTAGTTAACATTTATGATTTAATTTATATGAAGAGGCTTGGGTTTTGTTTAAATCAACTAACTTATGAAACCAAGGTTTCATATTCATAAGATTCAAGGTGCACACTGGTTACTTTCATTTTGATTTCACAAATGTGTTTCACCACACTCCTTGGCTATTTTTAAGTCTCAAAGACACCAAGATGAGTGCTTGATCTTTAAAAGAAAAGGAGGTTAAAGAAAGGAGTTGTTGTTAGTTGATCAAACAAAACAAGCATTCAATAAGAAACAAAGACTTGGTTTTTAGTTGTCAAGACTTGAGATTATCATGGGGTGGTGAATATGTGAGAAATGTGAGTTAGAAGACTCACAAAAGAAGAAGAGGAGGAAAATCGGTGAAGGTGGCGGCGGTTTGTGGTGGCCGGTGGTGGTCCGGCACGGCGGAGTGGCGGCTGGCCGGCGGTGGTTGGCGGCTGGTTAGTAGCTCTCGGCCGGAATAAGGAGGGAGGGAGAGAGTAGGGTGTTGGTTTGTAGTGGTGCAAGGGAACAAGGTGTGGGGTTACCTCCTACTTATACCCAAATTAAGGGTTATTAACCCTTGGGTAATTATGTGTTGTCATGTTCTCAAGCCCTCCCAACTTCTCTAGTTGTAGGTGATTAGTTTTATAAAACTTTCATGTGTTTTATAAAAGTTTAACACTTTTATAAAATATAAAGTGATTAGGAGTTTATAAAAATCATAACTTTATAAAATATAACCCAAGTTTATTTAATCAAATAAGATGGTGGTTTTTATTTTTATAAAAGTTGAGGGTCCAAGTTTAATAAAAATATTAGTGGGTTAAAAGATTGGGTTAAATGGTTATAAAACTTAGTGGGCTAAAAATTTAATTAAATTGTTTTAGAGTGGGCCGAAGCCCAATTAAAATTGGGAATGAGAATGGGCTGAGGCCCATTCAGGTTTTGTACGTGGAACGGGCCGAAGCCCGTTAAAGGTTGAGAGTGGGCCGGTCTCGGGTTGGGCCGGTCTTGGGTTTAGGCCGCGAGAGGAAAAGAAAGGGATTGGGCCGGGTTCGGCCCAATGCGGTTCGGGCCGCGGGGCGGGTATTCGGGTTGGGGAATTTACTCGGTACGTCGAGTTGAGCCTTCGGGTAAATTTTCGGGTTCATCCGAGTTGTTTTGGGCTTATTGGGCTTTACTGGGCCCAATAGGTGAAACGGGTTACTCATTTGGCTAAGTCTTGACAACGTAACATCTTTCATAACATTTTAAGTTCATCAAACGTTTTAACAGTTTATATTAGTTTGATAAAATATAAAATGTCAAATTTTATATTTAATTTCTTATTATTAAAATTCTATTTTTAATAATATGACACTTTCATATTTCCTAGTTATTTAACGCGAGATTTAAATCAGTTAATCATTTAACTAAACGTAGTTAATCATACGGTTTAAAAACAGTAATTCACATAATTATCACGTAATAAAAGTCAACAAAAGTCAACGGAGAGAGGGTTTGACCTGATTTTGGGACCGGGTGTCACAAGGCGAGTAAAAGTATAGATCTTTCCGAGATGGTCGTTTTGCCTGGTATTAGCTCTCGTAACTCTTAACGGTTCTCAAGTTACGTCAGTTTTCGTGAAACCTTCCAAAAATCCCGATTATTGTTTGTCCGAACTTGATCCGAACTTAAAAAGCTTGTTTGAACTCCTTCCAAACCTTAGCCGAACGTATGCCGAACTATACCCGAACAGTGTCCGAACTTGAAGATATCCGAACCAGAACCAAACTGAACAGAATGTCCGAACCTGAACCGAACTAGTTCCGTACCGTTTACGAACTTCAGCCGAACTTCACAAATATCCGAACTTGATCCGAACCTGGAGTTCGGAGCAGTTATTTTTGTGAAAACTCAGATCTCAGCCAAACCTCAAACGAACCTAACCATTCTCGACTCAGTTTTCGCGATTTTCAGTGATTTTGGACGAGATTTTCAGCACGAACTCAGATAAACTCTGAAGAAACACTTTAGGAGAAGATTTTTCATAGAAAGCTCACTAGAAATGTTCAAAAGAGTACAAAAATGATGAGTTTTTGTAAAAACCCCAGAATTTTGACTTAAAACGTTAAAAAACAGAGATTTCCGACTAGTAGAATGAACCAAATGCTCTGATACCACTTGAAAATATGTGAGCGGTGGATCGTCTACTCGATCGTATCGAAATCAATGTAAAATGTGAATGAGGCAATATGTAAACACAAAAGGCTTTGTATTAGACCACTGAGAACCACAGAGTACACAGATAGAAAATATGACCAAGAAGCTCAAGAAGTTTTTAAACATTACACAAGACAAACTATTTATACAAGACATGAATTCGATCTGCCGAACCTCAGGTTCGGACCAGGTTCATCTGGGTCCGAACTCTGAGTTCGCCTAGGGTTCGACCCATAGTAAACTTGGATCACATTGTCTTGTACTCGATACTTCACATGACGATCAGGAACCATGTATTAACATGTGGGTAGAGCATCCTGAATCACAATACTAGATTTGTTGTACGTGATGCCCTTGACCCTTAGTTTGAGGTTTTGAAATATGGTGAAGATTCTTTTTTGACATGAGGAATAGAAGTGGTTGAATATTTTCCGTTTTATGCCTTTTGATTTCAGACAATTCCATTTCAGGATAATAGGATTTATTGGCTATGCAGTCCAGCGGGGAATTGTCAACCAGAAGGATGATAATTTTAGATTTCCACTATGGATGTTCCTCCCTAGCAAGCATAGGGAGGTTTGCTAGTGAGCCGAGAGATTTCCCATTATTCTGGCTTGAGGACATTTTGATGAAATGTTAAAGAGCAAGATCTTTGAATATTGATTATTCAATCTGCTCTGGTACCAATTGTTGTGTCCCGTGAGGGGCTCTTTAACAATGTTGGTACAATTTGATTTAAACAAGATAAACAAGTTGCGGAAAGTAAATCAAATTGGAAGATAGCAATTCATAAAAAGGGTTTTTCTGTATATCTCAAATGTAAATAATCGTTTACACGAGTTTACAGTATAACAATATATCAACAGAAATAACTTTTCTATGGGAGTAAGCTATAATTGCTTTGAGAAAATAGTGAAATGTATACTTGTTGTCTTGCTTTTTTTTGGTGAAGTCTGCTTGCTATTTATAGGAAGTAGTGGCAAGTTGTAAGTGGATAAGGTGGTTGAGGACGGTTGAATTTGGAGTATGTCAGAGTATATAGAGATAAATTGAAGATATTGAATTTATATATTTTCAACTGTCTTCAACTACTTTCGTGTTAAATGCCAAGTTGGTATTCACTTTACTTTTTCTTCACACAAAGGCAAAATTATTCTTCTCGTAATCTTTATCTTTTGATAGTCCAGAACTCCTTCAGGAATCTACTTTGAAGACTATTAATGTTTCCCATTAGAAGCCCTCTACAGAAATGAGGATTTCTGTAGAATTTGGTCTGTACAGAACTACTTCGGATTTCTGTAGAATTTGGTCTGTACAGAATATATATTTGTGATCAATATATATTTCAATTCGGGTGTTTTGTTACCTGTTTGAGTTCTACAAGGGTAGATATGTTAAATCCATGATATAAATTAGAAAGCTAGCAGACATACGATGGAAAATATCTGACGAGAGTATCGATAACGTAACAAAAAGCAAGTATCGTGTTGTTTTTTGCCGTAGACGGATAACGCTTTATAAATTGTTCCCGTCGCTGCAACGCGCGGGTATACCCCTAGTATGTATATATATTTATATAGAGTTAGGTTCAAATAAGAACCAATTGGTTTTGAGAACCATTCTGGGCCACCAATTTTCAGGGGGGACCACTTAAATTCATGGGGGGATTTCCTTATATATAACTAGTGGCTCAGAATGGTTTTCTCAAACCCAATTAGTTCTCAAATAATCCTCTCCCTATTTATATATATATATATATGTATATATATATATATACATAGGGTAGGGATCCATGGAAACCTCACATTTTTGGAAAACCTGGAAAACTATCTTTTAACCAATGATTTAAAAATTGATGGTTGAGATTAAATAAGGGTAAGATTGTAAAATGTTATCATTTAATGAGGGCATAATAGACATACCAAAATTTTAATAATAAATGTTTAAATCAATTTTCTCTCTCCTATCTCCTATTTTCCTAAAATCTCTCTCTCATTTAATTTAAAATTTCCAGGTCAAAATTTTAGAAAAAAAAAGAAACAAACCTATTTTTACAAAAAAAAAAATCGTTGATAAACAACATGAAAAAACGTTTATCATCAGTTCATCACTATCATCACTATGGTTACATATGTGTGTTAGGACCGATTTTCACTACGAGAATCTCGATCTTGAGCAAGAACATGTTCGGATGAGAAAAACTCATAAAAACAAATGTAAGAAGATGATGATGATGAATCATAGAAATCATAAACAAGAAAGATGATGAACAAGTCGAATGATTTCATTAATCGAATGATTACAATCAAGAAATCATGAAGAACACACAATCTCTCTCTAGAATCCATGACTCACTCTCTCTCTAGAATGGAAATCTCACACTCTACAAGAAAATTCATCATCTCCACATTCGGAGACTCCTTTACTTGTAATGGGCACCCTCACTATATATAGTGAGGGTGACTAACAACAGAAAAACATAACTGAATAAATGAAATTACAAGTAAAGTAAATAACATAAATTGATAAATTAAATCAAAGCTGATTAAATTAATCCGAAGCTTGACTCGCTCGAACCGATCTTCCGTTGACTTTTACGTTGACCGTTGACCCGAACGGTTGACTTTTCCGGAAAACGGTCTTCGGTCCAAACTGCAAGCCTCGAGCATCACAACTCAGTCTCTAAATCGATTCACATGGATTCTTCAGTCGAATGCTTCGGTAAACAGATTTGATGGCGTCAGTCACATAGATTTTAAGTTCCAACAATTTCCCCCTTGACTGATGCTTTCAAATCTGTTCAACTGCTGAAGAATCGCTCTGTCGTACATCTTCAATGAGAAACTGATAAACCGGAGACAATCTGATCGTAGAAATTCCCCCTCTGAATAAGCTTCTTCTGTTCTTGTTGCTCCAGTTCGAGATCCAAGTGTTCTCGCTCACTCGGTTCACACGGTCGGGTACAATACTGAGAAAATGCTACATCTCGGAGTCCAAACCGCAACAGACTGAATCAGATAAACCAGTCAAACACCGAACATGCTCTAACTCCGAATAATCGACCCGATATCCAAATCCATAATAATTCCTCCTATTTCTCTAAATCTCTCCAAAAACATCAAGTCGGAAGCGTAAAAATGAGATGCGGAGAGTCGAACCGTCGCGATCGGTTGCCTAGAGAAACCGGATAAAAAATCTTGAAATCGGACAATCTCGCGAAAAACCGGAAGCCGGATGCTGACAGTTGTGAATAATCTGCTTGACTGAGGTTGGATGCGAAAATAAAATAAACTGTTAAATTTCTTCAATAAACGGTCATCCGAGAGATTTAATCGGATAAATTCCAATATTTAACTGAGATTCCAGTTAATCCGGTTAGTTGACGACAGCGCTGCATCCACTAAAAATAAACCGTGAGATATAACGAGAAAACCGAGTAATTAACCGGATAATAAAGCTAACCCGTCAGTGATCGATAGCAAACGTTACGCGCGACGTCAATAAACGAGAACCCCAATAAAATGAAATAAATCCGTGACCAATAAAAATATTTTTCTGAAATTCCATCGCGGCATTATCTCGTTCGTCTCGTAAAAACCGATGAGAAAAACCCCGCGTTTTGACGAGAATGCAAGAATATTTAATTAGTCTAATAAATCTTCTCAAGAAATAACCATAATCCCTTTAAAAAAAATGTGACCAATCAGAATTTGTCCTTGGAAAACCATAATCCTCGTCCATAAATTCTGACCAATCAGAAATGAGAAAGAAATAAATCCAACGGCTGAAAATGAAGGAGATCCACGGTTGGAATGGTAGCATCTAAGGGTTTAGCAGCTGAATCCGTGTGATAAGCTGCCCTCCAATCAGAAATCGCCATCAAAAAGAGATCTGCGGTCCAGATCAGATAGTAATGGACGGCTGAAGATGAGGATCCATGTGAGTGGGGCTGGTCCAATCAGAAAGCAACAACGCAAGGGCCATTAACGGCTCTTTGTCCAGCTGGGGGCCCACGCCTCATTCATCTGCAACCAATAGGATTTTAGCACTCCATTAAAACCTGCGACATTTTTATTCCAGTGGGGTCCACGCGCCACTCCTTGTAACCAATCAGAATTCGACAGACCAAAGAGAATGACCAGCCTCCAACGGCTCCCTTCAATTGGTTCTGGGCCCACGCGATACTCTCCACCATTTGGGATTCGACAGCGACTAGTGTTGACCCCGCAAACAGAAAAAAAGAAAAGAAAGAAACATTCCTTTTCAGCCATTCTGCGCCTGACACATCATTGCGGTCCCCACCATCTGCGTCTTCAACCCACGAAACCCTAATATGGTCGGAATTCTCACCGGAAATACGAGCTCGTCACCGGAAAACCGTATAACACCCATAACATCCTCATAATACTTGACCAAATTCGACGAATTTTATACCCCTGGACTCGTGAGATCATGCTCTATCACCCTGAACGAACAGAATTCTCTGAAACATCCTCGAACGAAAACCCAGAAACAAGTTCGCTAACGAAAAACAAGTCCGCTAAGCTAGAACAAGTCCGCTAAGCTCGAACAAGTCCGCTAAGTGTTCTGAGAAGTACGCTAAGGAACAAGTCCGCTAAAGCAAAACAAGTTCGCTAAGAATCCGATGAAGTTCGCTAAGAGGAGAACAAGTCCGCTAAAGAGCTCAACAAGTCCGCTAAGCACATCTTCAAACCTTCAAGAACAGTTAAGAAATCTGGAAAAATTGATGAACATGAAGAACTTACATGGTGAACTCGAATCTGCCCAGAAACGTAAGGAAAACCCGTAATGATGCACGAAATGATGAAGCTAAACCATTCACGAGAACTGTTGTGGCCACCAACAACCCATAAACAGTAGCAAATCGGATCAAAACAGCTCCAAAATTCTGGAAATCCTCAAGAACACGAAGAACACACACTTACACCGTCAGTGTGTGTTTTTCCAGATCTGCCCAAACGGTTGAGATTCAGACGAAACGGATGCTTCCAATGGATCGGGAATGCGTTTTCCACTGAGAATCATACCTCATATCATCCAAATCCATGAAGAATCGCCCAGAAAATGAAGAATCAAGCTCCAAAATCTTCAAAAAACTTCAAATACGGGAAAACCCCAAAAGTTCCGAAAAAATGAGCTCGGATCTTCAATTTTCCACCAGATTTGAACATGTAAAAGATGAAATAACATCTAAATGAACTCCCAAACATGAATCCATCATCCATATCATCAGAATCCATCCAGAAATGAAGAAAAAATAGAAAAAAGTCTCTAAAAAATAAGTTTTCTCATCTTCACCATTCAAGCTCAAAATCTCAGATTCGAGTGACCAGATTCACGGTGAGATGAATCTGATCGGTACCCGCTCTGATACCATTTGTTAGGACCGATTTTCACTACGAGAATCTCGATCTTGAGCAAGAACGATGTTCGGATGAGAAAAACTCAAAAAAACAAATGAAGAAGATGATGATGATGAATCATAGAAATCATAAACAAGAAAGATGATGAACATAGTCGAATGATTTCATTAATCGAATGATTACAATCAATGAAATCATGAAGAACACACAATCTCTCTCTAGAATCCATGACTCACTCTCTCTCTAGAATGGAAATCTCACACTCTACAAGAAAATTCATCATCTCCACATTCGGAGACTCCTTTACTTGTAATGGGCACCCTCACTATATATAGTGAGGGTGACTAACAACAGAAAAACATAACTGAATAAACGAAATTACAAGTAAAGTAAATAACATAAATTGATAATTAAATCAAAGCTGATTAAATTAATCCGAAGCTTGACTCGCTCGAACCGATCTTCCGTTGACTTTTACGTTGACCGTTGACCCGAACGGTTGACTTTTCCGGAAAACGGTCTTCGGTCCAAACTGCAAGCCTCGAGCATCACAACTCAGTCTCTAAATCGATTCACATGGATTCTTCAGTCGAATGCTTCGGTAAACAGATTTGATGGCGTCAGTCACATAGATTTTAAGTTCCAACAATGTGTAACAATAATTTCATGTGTATTTTTAAAGAAAAAAATAGAAGGTTACATGTGTGTAACTATAATTTTACATATGTATAACCAAATTAAACATTGTACAAACTAAAGAAAACCCATTTACATTTGTGTAATCAATTCTTAACTTCGTAATGATAGAGTATTACATTAGTGTAACAATAAAATTTACTCAGAAACTATAGCCTGAGAACGATACAATATT
>JBCNJP010000008.1:1519013-1551744 GCA_039602395.1 Deinandra increscens subsp. villosa | reverse complement strand
TTACATCAGTGTAATAATGAGAAACTATAGCCAGAAACTATAGCCTGAGAACCATTCTGGGCCACCAATTTTCAGTGGGGGGGCACTTAAATTCATGGGGGGATTTCCTTATATATAACTAGTGGCTCAGAATGGTTTTCTCAAACCCAATTAGTTCTCAAATAATCCTCTCCCTATTTATATATATATGTATATATATATGTATATATATATATATATATATATATACATAGGGTAGGGATCCATGGAAAACCTCACATTTTTGGAAAACCTGGAAAACTATCTTTTAACCAATGATTTAAAAATTGATGGTTGAGATTAAATAAGGGTAAGATTGTAAAATGTTATCATTTAATGAGGGCATAATAGACATACCAAAATTTTAATAATAAATGTTTAAATCAATTTTCTCTCTCCTATCTCCTATTTTCCTAAAATCTCTCCTCTCTCTCATTTAATTTAAAATTTCCAGGTCAAAATTTTAGAAAAAAAAAGAAACAAACCTATTTTTACAAAAAAAAAAAAAATCGTTGATAAACAACATGAAAAAACGTTTATCATCAGTTCATCACTATCATCACTATGGTTACATATGTGTAACAATAATTTCATGTATATTTTTAAAGAAAAAAATAGAAGGTTACATGTGTGTAACTATAATTTTACATATGTGTAACCAAATTAAACATTGTACAAACTAAAGAAAACCCATTTACATTTGTGTAATCAATTCTTAACTTCGTAATGATAGAGTATTACATCAGTGTAACAATAAAATTTACTCAGAAACTATAGCCTGAGAACGATACAATATTACATCAGTGTAATAATGAAATTTACTCATAAATTATAACCTGACAACGATACAGTATTACATCAGTGTAACAAATGAAATTTACTCGGAAACTATAGCCTGAGAAAAAATATAGTATTACATCAGTGTAACAATGCAATTTACTTAGAACTATAACCTGACAACGATACAGTATTACATCAGTGTAACAAATGAAAATAACCTGACAACGATACAGTATTACATCAGTGTAACAAATAACTGAGTGAACGTTCAACACATTGTTGTATGTTATCGACCACAGGATGTCTAATTACTCCGGTTTTAGATTGATCGATTCCGTAACGATTTGACATGCTGAATACAGAACTTGGTAATACGTTTTTGGTCCAATGGAACTTAATATTGATTAGGACCTGAATAAAATTTAATTTACAACATCAGGTTACTTCGTTACAGCATTGTAACAAAGAATAGTAACAATGTCAAGATTTGTTTTCCTACAAACTAAACCTCGTCTTACTGAAGTATCTAAGTTTATATAACCAAAAAGTACCATTAAACATTTTATATGATCAATAAACCTTATATACCATTGATTAGTCCATGAATAAAATTTTAATACTCACATCAGATTACTTTGTTACAGTGATGTAACAACAGTAATCCGATTCATAAAAGATAATATGATTGAACATACAAACCTTCAATGATATGAAAAAAGTATGTAAAAAAAAAGAAAAAAAAGGAAGAAATTATGTGATTGGTTTAATTGGGTTTTCCAGGTTTTCCAAAAAGTAATGGGTTTTCCATTGATCTTCTTCCTATATACATATATATATATATATATATATATATATATATATATATATATATATATATATATATCGTGTGCATCATAGGCTTTTTGGTGCCGTTTTCGGGGAAGCAAGTCATCAATCCCGACCTAGTTAGTTTAGTTAGTTTAGGTAGCTTTTCTTTTCATCTTTCAAAATTTCAGAAAAGACAAAAAAAAATGAAAAAACCCCCAAAAACTCAAAAAACAAAATCCTCTGCTATTCCTACTCGTGCTAATCGCCCAATTCTAATCCAACCTTTCGAAGAACCTAAACGTATCATTCATCATGCAAGAAAGATGGGAGCTGTAGCAGCACGCACAATCGCTGACTAAGCGAACCCAGTACTTAAGGGAGGCCAGTCAAGCATAATGCGACCTGTCATAGTGTGACGCCCACTCCCAGTCTTAGCTCCAGGAGGGGTCACGTGTCGGATTTACTCATGAACACCTGGTACAACAGAGATAACTAAGCAGTGGAAATTAAAAACTTTTCGTTTATATATATAACAAGTTACAACAGTAAGGAAGATAACAACATAATCTATAACTAGATCTTATCTATAGCTATGCCAGTCTACTACCGAGTTTTTCCTGATAGCTTGCCCATCTAATCTGCCCTTGCTAGAGCCCTTCTCTTGCTACTTTAAACATCACCGATACATGACATACATGCTTTTAAAAGTCAACTTACGCTGGTGAGTTCCTAGTATTTAAAACTTTTACCTTTCCTTGAAAGGTTTACTTCAAACATTTAGGCCTAACGGCCCCTTCTTTAAAAACATTTATCAGGTATAAAACATAGCAGAGTTATACTAAAACATTTAATCATTTATCCTTTATCAGGTATAAGACATAACATAATTATACCAAAACATTTAATCATTTATCCTTTATCGGGTATAAGACATAACAGGATTATACCAAAACATTTAACCATTCATCTTACTAAGCATTGTCTAGTAGAACCACGTTAGTTCCTCGGGCAACCGTCGCCACCCGAAACCTTTCATAGAGTAACCGTCGTTACCCCGGGGAACCGTCATTCCCCGCTTCTAGTTGCACAACCACCTTTTCCCTTTTCACTAGACAATATCTTCTTAGATTAAAACTTTTTTAACCTTTTAAACCTTTTCATCCTTTTCAAAAGTCCATTTATAATAACTCTTGTATTTGGATTCATAACCGTTTCAACACCAGTCCATTACCCGTATATGGAAATAAGCGTTTCATAAATATAATGTTATGGATCTTGCATAACAAGGCTAATAAGATCATATTTACCCGACACTTAGTCCTATACATAGGCTTAGACCAAACATTCACATTTTTCATTTCTCAGAGCCTTATATAAAAGTTTCATCCTTTATATTACCCGTTTATTATAACCTTCCCGATAAAGTAATAACAGGTACTAATAACTTTAAAACAATTGTAAGTATTATAACTTTTCCACGTATGTGTATCAACACAAAACAAGTAAAGGCATCTCAAATACTTTTCAAGTAAACAATTGAATATATATCATTATATGTATATCAGCCCGAAAACATTAAAACTTTTAAAACATTTAAAAGTGGGCTCATAGAACTCACTTTATTCTCTTAAGCAGTTAATTCAGAGAAAACCTCCGCTATGCCTTCCAATTAAACCTAATCGCGTATTGTATGGCTTTAACGCAAGGTTTAATATAATAAACACTTCCTAAGTTTATATTAATACTTCATTATATTAAATTATTTAGTACATTCCTTTTTTTTAAAAGGTCAAAATGACCAAAATGCCCTTTAGGCAGTTATCCTTTTCTTTTAACGATAATACGAAGACACGCATTCCTATAAGTAAACGCTCACTCCAGGATCGCCCATTGAGGGATGCCATTTTCCAGTTGGGATTTATGCGACACCCTCGCTTTTGCCAGATATCCCAGTGTACAAGCGTTTACCCTTCCGGTCCGCGCGAACTTCTAAATATCCGATTAACTCGGTATTTGAAATACTTTTATCATTTATCCATTTCAACTTTATATATACTTATTATATAAACATAGTTCCATGTCAAATATCAAGTCTCCATACCTTTCGGATTATTTTATATTAAATAATCATATTTGGAAACCCTAATTTTCCGTTATTCTTATTTCTTTATCAAAACTCATTTTTAGTCGAAGTCAACTTAGGGTATCATCCATTATAACATTTTATAATGTATTTTAAAATTTCAGAGTTTAGTTCATTACCGTTTACTCGGGTTTGATAGCACAGCGGCTAGAAAACCCTAATTTCAACATTAACACTTTATCGTTTATATTATATATATATATATATATATATATATATTATATATATATTTAATATTTAATTATAAAATATCCTTTTAATCAATTTTATTAAATAAAACTGATTAATAATCATATATATATATATTTATTCGTCTTAAATATATATTTATATCATTTATCTCGTTCTATTATGGTTTATCATAGACTTTAACTTAATAATAATATTTGTAATAATAACAAATATATAACGTGATTACCTCTTTGACGGGTCGTGAAACGAGTCCGAAATAACCGAATAATAAAGTTGTCCGTTTTTGACAAACGAATAGTCCTTCCAGACTAGTTTCTTGCCACGAGCATTTCCCCGTTGTCGGTTTGTCGTTTGGACCTCGTTACGCCACCGAAACGTCGACCGAAAGTGTAACCGGGTTTAACTCAGAAGTACCGTTAACCACCTCCTTTTCTAACTCGAATCGCGACCACCTATAACTGTCGTACCACCACTGTCTACCACCGCCATCATCACCGCTGTCCCGGTAATCCATTACCGTCATCGGCATTAACCTTCGTCAACCGTAAGCCACCGAAATAGCAACCGAAAGAGAGGGCGGTACCCCGGGTTTTACCGGGTTTTGAGTTCACACAAGTGATAACAACCACCACCATTTGCCATCAATCACCTACAACCTACTACCGCCATCACCGCTGTTCCCTGGTGCACTACTGCTGCCGCCATCGTCACCGGAGATGGCCACTGGCCCGCCGGAGTTCGTCACGCGATGGAGAAGGAGGGGCTAGGTGTTATAGGTTCGAAGTGACGAGGCCGGGGTTGCTCGGAGCTGCTGTCGTGGGCCGCTGCTGTGTAGAGTAGCACTGGCAGAAGGTCGCACGGAGGGGAAACAGGAGAGCTGGACGAAGATTGTCAGTACACGGCAGTCGCCGGCGTCGAGGGTTGACGGAACTGGGGGCTGAGATACCGTCGGAGAAGAGAAGGAGGAGCTGGATTTCGCCGGGGAAGGTCGCCGTGAAGGGCCGCCGTCGAGCGGGCGGAAAAACGAACGGTGGGGGTGTGGGTTCTTTCCGCCGGAAGTCGAGTGGAGGGTGGCGGGGTTTAGTTAGCCGGAAAAACGAGAGGGAATGAGGGGAGGCTGCTGCATTCTGCTATCTCTATATACAGAATTTTCAATTTTTTGTGATTTGATTGTGTGTTTGAAATGCATATGTATGCATGTATTTATATACAGAATTTGATTCGTAGAATCCTTCCACGTAAACATACCGAGCAATCAAAATTTTTGCTGAATCATTTGATCGATTTCGACAGACATTATTTGAAGAGTAGGGAGCAAGCATATTTATAATATGGTATACTATAAATAAATAGGTATATATTATATCCGCTTATTCTAAACCCCATTAAATAATCTAATATTTTATAAACGGTTTATAAAAATTCCCGAATACCTAAAATATTACGGGAGTCAAATAAATATACTCGTAATATTTATTCTTCGGTTAAAACGACAAACCAATGAGCGTTCAGTTATTACGCGGTAGAAAGTGTGTCTAATCAGTGTCGCGATCTTGGCCGTTTCATAAACCGAATACATCTTCTCGACTGAAATCTCTTAATAAATATTATAATAATTATTTATACTTTGCCGAGGCGTTATAATCATCTCGAACGGCTAACCGAATTGATTTCGGTTATTATCGCGTAACAGCAACGGTTACCGATTCCACCGTTTTTCGTGCCGAACATCATAAATATATTTTATAACGATTATAAATCAAGTATTTAGCATTACCTGATATTCTAACTTCGCTCTCGGTGTTATTTTAGTGACGTTCGTGCTTAAATACAGTTTATTACAAACCGGGCCTAAATCACTATTTTGCGTTTTCCCGCTTCGTTATAACTCGGATTTCAGATCCGTCTGCGCCCACGATCTTTATTTTTCGTTATCTACCATATTCTATAAATTCGTCTCTTGACGTTTCCTCGAATGTCGTGTCGAATATTCGTACGTGAATCGTGACGTTTCTCTATTATACGTATATATTATATATATATATATATATATTATATCATATGCATTTCAGCTACTTAACAAATATAGCACACGTATATAATTTAAGTCATAAAATTTTGGGGTGTTACAACTCTACCCCCCTTAAAAAGGTTTCGTCCTCGAAACTTGCTCAAACTGTGATTTAACTCACAATGAGTTCATTACCTTTTCACCTTTCTTTCCCGGATCAATCCGGAAACCTTTCTATGCATTTAATGCATCCATATCATATGAACCACTTGGTTCCTAGGCTACGATTTTAACATCGTAACAAACTTTCTATGACCATCTATCATTTAACTCTATTACCTATAAGGTAATACTTTAACTATTCTATTCACAAAATCATGTTCACAATTAGAATGTGAACCGCATTTCTATAACTGTTGCTAGTACTTTTAGGAATGAATCCCTAATGAACAGTCTAGCTAACGATTTGGGAGAATATGTTTCTCAAAATAAAGAAACTCTTCCTTTTATCAGTCACATATTATCTAGGTGGTGTCATAACTCTTTAGCTACATATAGGGTAGCCTGATTATGAATCCCACCGGAATTTGCTTCGAATTTCCTAAAGTTGAAATTTATCGCGAAGCTTCTTTCATTCTGCTTTAACCTTCTGCGTACTTTAAACATTTATCCGTATGCTAAAAGATTTGAACTTCTCTTCTGGACATCAACAGTCCCTCAGTTACTCGTTAGTAAGTGATATGTATTCATGAATGCTACTTATTTGTTTTCCACAGTGGCCCGTAATATCTACCTGCACGAGACTAATTCTAGTGCCACTTCTGGTTGTACCTTAGGTGTATATATATAGGATGTACCAGCGGCGTATCCACCACACCCTTGATACAACTAGAGGCGTACTATTACTAGTCTGGTGTAGGGCGATATTACTATTCTAACCACAACAAAATCAGTATAATTCATGACTATCTATTACTTACTTAAATAACTAGTTTGGACATTCTGCGTACAACCTCGTTTGTTGTTTGCATCTCTTGAGTGTAAACACTACTGCTGTAATTTCCCTTTTCCATTAGGCCTAATCGGTAATGATCGTACCGATGCCCAAGTTAATTCGTTCATTACTTCATTTCATGCCTGCTACTGATTAGGATTCCAAAAGGACTTGACATCTTCTTAGTCAACCTAATGGTGTTACATCCTTGGAAAGTCTTAGCGGCTTCAGATGTATTAACATAGCCTCTCTCCCTTTTCCTGATCTTCAGTACTTCCTTCCAATGCTTCATGCATTCTTCACCATCCTTGAGAACTTTAGAACGTCATTTGTCAGACAGGCTTAGCCACGAGATTTCTGGGATTGAAGGAGCGTTCGTCATTCCAATCAACACTACTAATCACTTGTAATGATTATTTTGCTTCCGAAAAGCCATTCTCTTATAGTTTCATTCTTACTCCTTTAGCTGGTGCTAATCTGATCTCAGATCATCTTTGGGGAATCGTCTTGCTCCTTGTAGCTAGTTGAATGGTTTGCTGATCCTTGACAAAGGATATCTGCTTCTTACTGACAGCTTCTTTATCTTCTTGCAGTCTATGCATATCCTTGGCTTCCGTCCTTCGTCTTGAAATTGCTGGAGTATCCTAAGGCGATATATTTGGTCTAAAGAAATCTTCTGGCTTCTGTTGGAGATAACTGGTACGGTGTTTCTACTTCTGGCGTTGTTGCTTCTAATGTTGTTGTTGCTGGCGTTGTTGCTTCTAGCGTTGCTCTTGACCGTTGCTTTCGGCGTCGAGTTGATTATGGAACCCCATTTCTTGATCTGACGAGTTGCTCATTGGATTCACTGGTACGTTCTTCGGCTTCTTGGTTTTGCCTCTGAGTCAATGGCATACATCGAGTATGACTTACCTCTTGACCCATGTACTTCCACGTTTTGTAATCTTTACTGCCAAGTCATCACGATCCCTGCATATGAAGTCGAGCCTTCTTCTGGTTACAGACAGTTTGCGCGTAGCATCCCGCGAGTCAATTCATTTAACGTCTAAATTTACTTTATCGTTATCCCTAGCTTGACATTGATCTTAAGAAGAACATTTGTCAAATACTGATCATTTACTTGCATCGGTGCAATACACTGTGTGACAATTCCTAATATCGAATTCAGACTTCTAAGTTTGCCATTGCTGCTAATATCGAATCGTCAGGCTCGTCCGTGTATCAACATTTGTCTTGAGGTCATTTATCTTGACGACTTTGCATTTGTCCTAAGGAAGACGTAATCCTAAGCTGTCTAAGGTAGCTTGACTACGGGATTCCTTGACAATGCTTTTCCTCTCCTTATGCTGGAATTCTGCTTCATGTAGCTCATCCAATCATCGTGTGCTTCATCCTGCCATTTGAAGAAACAACATCCCTTTAGGACGTAAGTTCTTCTTGGCCTACTCTGGATCTCCATATTCCTAAGCTTGTGGATTCTCGATCCATCTTGTGGTAACTTTCGTCATTCTTCTTTGAACTATCTTACTTAATTGCTAGCTTCCGCTTCGAGCCTTCCGGCCTATCACTTATAGTGATGGTCTTCTGAAGGTAGCAACGTAGCTTGGAACGTCGTTTCCACTATTCTTGCCATAGCAATTCTCATTTCTCCTTTACCGTGACAGCGTCTATCACGTCTACAGTTTCCTTGCTTTAAGGCGACATTTTAGGCTTGTCTACACCTCTTTTCATCTTCAACGGTTCCTGAGTTCTCCACATGTAATTCCTATGATTACGTTTCTCGCACATCTGGCATATCGGCCTTCTTTGTTCAGAAGCTCCCTTAGCCTTCTTGTGGAATTCATCGTCATTGTCTTCAAGATCTGTTTCATCCTTGTACCGTTTCCGTTTGCCTTTCATCGGGAGTCTATTTCTACCAGAAGCTTCCTCGGGACTAGCTCCACTAGCGGTCGCTTTATTGGACATTCTCTTCGTCAAAGCTTCCGGAAATCGATTAACAATCGATAGCAACGTAACCTTCAATGCTTCTGCCACTATTTCTAACATAACGACTTTCATTTCTTTGCTGAAGGTACTCGTCTTTACTGACATCAGATTTCGTATCGGATATCCTATTCGCATTCCTATCATGACTATGATTTCTAATCTTCTGATCTTACGATCAAAATAGTCTGACACTTCAGAACTCATGTGACGTGAAGTCTCCAAATTTTGAATTCATGATAATTATATACGTGCACTTATATAATTATGATGTCGTTCAAAACCCAGTTATTCTCATCACAGTCATCCCTGGTGTCCGTTCTTTTCCTTTCATCCTTTACTGGTAATTTTAAAAACCGGTCCTTTAAAACTACCTTTCTCTAGGCATTCCTTACAATTTATTGACCACGTATCTCACTGTCAATTAACCTACCCCGCACTAGGCCACACAACAGTTAGAACCTATGATATGTTCATTTGGGTAAAATACCAAATTTGCAGTAGCTAATTGCAATCGGGTATTCTCCGCACTTGCATACCCTAAGTCCTACCTCCTATGTTCCTGGTGCAACCTTTTTCCTATGGGCATGACTATCCTGACTGGCATTTACATTCCCTATCTTACCTTACTTTGTTTACCAAGAGTCCTAGTTTAAGTCTAGATACCGTGCTAGTATCTAAATCTCTTAAACCAAGGCTCTGATACCAACTTGTGACGCCCACTCCCAGTCTTGGCTCCAGGAGGGGTCACGTGTCGGATTTACTCATGAACACATGGTACAACAGAGATAACTAAGCAGCGGAAATTAAAAACTTTTCATTTATATATATAACAAGTTACAACAGTAAGGAAGATAACAACATAATCTAATAACTAGATCTTATCTATAGCTATGCCAGTCTACTACCGAGTCTTTCCTGATAGCTTGCCCATCTAATCTGCCCTTGCTAGAGCCCTTCCCTTGCTACTTTAAACATCACCGATACCTGACATACATGCTTTTAAAGGTCAGCTTACGCTGGTGAGTTCTAAGTATTTAAAACTTTTACCTTTCCTTGAAAGGTTTACTTCAAACATTTGGGCCTAACGGCCCCTTCTTTAAAAACATTTATCAGGTATAAAACATAACAGAGTTATACCAAAACATTTAATCATTTATCCTTTATCAGGTATAAGACATAACATAATTATACCAAAATATTTAATCATTTATCCTTTATCGGGTATAAGACATAACAAAATTATACCAAAACATTTAACCATTTATTCTGCTAAGCATTGTCTATTGGAACCACGTTAGTTCCTCGGGCAACCGTCGCCACCCGAAACCTTTCATAGAGTAACCGTCGTTACCCCGGGGAACCGTCATTCCCCGCTTCTAGTTGCACAACCACCTTTTCCCTTTTCACTAGACAATATCTGCTTAGATTAAAACCTTTTCAACCTTTTAAACCTTTTCATCCTTTTCAAAAGTCCATTTATAATAACTCTTGTATTTGGACTCATAACCGTTTCAACACCAGTCCATTACCCGTATATGGAAATAAGCGTTTCATAAATATAATGTTATGGGTCTTGCATAACAAGGCTAATAAGATCATATTTACCCGACACTTAGTCCTATACATAGGCTTAGACCAAACATTCACATTTTTCATTTCTCAAAGCTTTATATAAAAGTTTCATCCTTTATATTACCCGTTTATTATAACCTTCCCGAAAAAGTAATAACAGGTAATAATAACTTTAAAACAGTTATAAGTATTATAACTTTTCCACGTATGTGTATCAACACAAAACAAGTAAAGACATCTCAAATACTTTTCAAGTAAACAGTTGAATATATATCATTGCATGTATATCAGCCCGAAAACATTAAAACATTTAAAACATTTAAAAGTGGGCTCATAGAACTCACCTTATTCTCTTAAGCAGTTAATTCAGACAAAATCTCCGTATGCCTTCCAATTAAACCTAATTGCGTATTGTATGGCGTTAACGCAAGGTTTAATATAATAAACACTTCCTATGTTTATTTTAATACTTCATTATATTAATATTATTAAGTACTAAGTTCCTTTTTTTTAAAAGGTCAAAATGACCAAAATGCCCTTTAGGCAGTTATCCTTTTCTTTTAACGATAATACGAAGACACGCATTCCTATAAGTAAACGCTCACTCCGGGATCGCCCAGTGAGGGATGCCATTTCCCAGTTGGGATTTATGCGACACCCTCGCTTTTGCCAGAAATCCCAGTGTACAGGCGTCTACCCTTCCGGTCCGCGCGAACTTCTAAATATCCGATTAACTCGGTATTTGAAATACTTTTATCATTTATCCATTTTAACTTTATATATACTTATTATATAAACATAGTTCCATGTCAAAAATCAAGTCTCCATACCCTTCGGATTATTTTATATTAAATAATCATATTTAGAAACCCTAATTTTCCGTTATTCTTATTTCTTTATCAAAACTCATTTTTAGTCGAAGTCAGACTTAGGGTATCATCCATTATAACATTTTATAATGTATTTTAAAATTTCAAAGTTTAGTTCATTACCGTTTACTCGGGTTTGATAGCACAACGGCTAGAAAACCCTAATTTCAACATTAACACTTTAAATATATATTGACATATTTTAAATATGTTTTAAAAATATATATTAAACATATTCTTTAATCCGATAATTACTTTATCGTTTATATTAATATATATATTTATATATTAAATATTTAATTATAAAATATCCTTTTAATCAATTTTATTAAATAAAACTGATTAATAATCATATATATATTTATTCGTCTTAAATATATATTTATATCATTTATCTTGTTCTATTATGGTTTATCATAGACTTTAACTTAATAACAATATTTGTGATAATAACAAATATTTAACGTGATTACCTCTTTGACGGGTCGTGAAACGAGTCCGAAATAACCGAATAATAAAGTTGTCCGTTTTTGACAAACGAATAGTCCTTCCAGACTAGTTTCTTGCCACGAGCATTTCCCCGTTGTCGGTTTGTCGTTTGGACCTCGTTACGCCACCGAAAACTCTACCGAACGTTAACCGGGTTTAACTCGGAAGACCGTTAACCACCACCTTTTCTAACTCGAATCGCGACCACCTATAACTGTCGTACCACCACTGTCTACCACCGCCATCATCACTGCTGTCCCGGTGATCCATTACCGTCATCGTCATTACCCTTCGTCAACCGTAAGCCACCGAAATATCAACCGAAAAAGAGGGTGGTAACCCGGGTTTTACCGGGTTTTGAGTGCACACAAGTGATAACAACCACCACCATTTGCGATCAATCACCTATATCCTACTACCGCCATCACCGTTGTTCCCTGGTGCACCACTGCTGCCGCCATCGTCACCGGAGATGGCACACTGGCCCGCCGGAGTTCGTCACGCGGTAGAGAAGGAGGGGCTAGGTGTAGTAGGTTCAAAGTGACGAGGCTGGGGTTGCTCGGAGCTGGTCGTCGGAGGTGACAGATGGCTGGACGAGATTGTCACGGCGTCGGCGTCGAGGGTTGACGGAACTGGGGGCTGAGATACCGTCAGAGAAGAGAGGGAGGAGCTGGATTTCGCCGGGGAAGGTCGCCGTGAAGGGCCGGCGTCGAGCGGGCGGAAAAACGAACGGTGGGGGTGTGGGTTCTTTCCGCCGGAAGTCGAGTGGAGGGTGGCGGGGTTTAGTTAGCCGGAAAAACGAGAGGGAAGGAGGGGAGGGCTGCATCGCAGCTTTCTTTCTTTCTTTCTTTCTTCTCTCTCTCTTATTCATAATTCTGATTCATTTGTCGTGTACTACTGTTTTTGAATTGAGATTTCAATTTTGTGTGTGTTTGTTTGAAATGCATATGTATGCATGTATTTATATACAGAATTTGATTCATAGAATCCTTCCACGTAAACATATCGAGCAATCAAAATTTTTGCTGAATCATTTGATCGATTTCGACAGACAGTATTTGAAGAGTAGGGAGCAAGCATATTTATAATATGGTATACTATAAATAAATAGGTATATATTATATCCGCTTATTCTAAACCCGTTAAATAATTTAATATTTTATAAACGGTTTATAAAAATTCCCGAATACCTAAAATATTACGGGAGTCAAATAAATATACTCGTAATATTTATTCTTCGGTTAAAACACAAACCGATGAGCGTTCAGTTATTACGCGGTAGAAAGTGTGTCTAATCAGTGTCGCGATCTTGGCCGTTTCATAAACCGAATACATCTTCTCGACTGAATCTCTTAATAAATATTATAATAATTATTTATACTTTGCCGAGGCGTTATAATCATCTCGAACGGCTAACCGAATTGATTTCGGTTATTATCGCGTAACAGTAACGGTTACCGATTCCACCGTTTTTTCGTGCCGAACATCATAAATATATTTTATAACGATTATAAATCAAGTATTTAGCATTACCTGATATTCTAACTTCCTCTCGGTGTTATTTTAGTGACGTTCGTACTTAAATACAGTTTATTACAAACCGGGCCTAAATCACTCTTTTGCATTTTCCAGCTTCGTTGTAACTCGGATTTAAGATCCGTCTGCGCCCACGATCTTTATTTTTCATTATCTACCATATTCTATAAATACGTCTCTTGACGTTTTCTCGAATGTCGTGTCGAATATTCATACGTGGATCGTGACGTTTCTCTATTATACGTATATATATATATATATATATATATATATATATATATATATATCATATGCATTTCAGCTACTTAACAAATATAGCACACATATATAATTTAAGTCATAAAATTTTGGGGTGTTACACATAGCAGGTCACTTCGAGATCAAGCCTGGTGTTATTCAAAATTTTCAAAATGCTTCGCAGTTCCATGGTCTAGCAGACGAGTGTCCTCACTCTCACATCGACATATTCCTAGAAATGTGTGATACGTTTAAACTCTATGGTCTCAGCTCTGATCCTGTTTTACTCCGTCTCTTTCCATTCACTTTGGCCAGTAATGCCAAGACTTGGCTCAAGACTCTACCTGTAGGTTCCATTACCACTTGGGACCATGTAACACCCCAATTTCACAGGTACATGATATATTTAGTAAATACATATCTATATTGTCAATACGTAAGTTTGATTGATAAAAATGGTAAACTATGCATTAGATAAATTGCATGTGTTAGAAATACGTGTTTAGTGGCCAAAATGATGAAATTTGTATAAACGGATGAGTTAATGGGTAAAGAAAGTAAAATATGAGATAAATATATGTTTATACAAATAACATGATGATATATGTGTGAATTGATAGATACATACATGTGAATACGTGTGTTAGTAGCTAATGGAAAAGTAGAAGGGTTAAAAGTGTAATTTATATAAAGATATCAACGTATAAGGATATTATACGTATCTATAACTATTATATACATGTTAAGGCTTAGAATATAGTAAAAATATATCCTAATGTGATCCATAACATGAAATGATAAGTATTGGAAAGTTTGAGGGGCTAGAACGTAAAATATCAAAAGATATATATATATATATAAATATATACGTATGTATATGTATATCATCGAGGGTGTCCCAAGCCTTAGAAACTTTCTTATACATGTTATATAATAGTTTGGTGCATAAAATAACAGTTTGGTGGAAGTTAGGGGGCTAAATTGTAAATAAAAAGCTTAGGGACCAATTCTGTCAATTCCTGATAGTAGGTCGCGGTACGCGAAGCCCATAGAAGGGACCTTCGCGATACGCGATGAGTGCCAGGTTCGAGATGCTTCGTTTTTGACACGTTTCAGCCGCGTTTTGTGGGTCTTACACGTGTCTTTTTGGATGCTTAGTCACCCTAACATGTGTCCTAACCAGAGGAGACCCCTCACACTATAAATAGAGGCCTTGGATCATCCATTTTCACCTTGTACACATGAAATCATACCCGAAACACCACTAGTTCGAATCAGCAACTTCGGGGGTCGATTTCTCTCAAACGGTGAAGAGTTAAGATCCGAATTTCTGCAGTCAAGCATTATTAGGTAAGGTCTAAAATAACCTCTTTCAGTTTTGGCTAAATCAATCTCTAAGTATGACTTTTAAAACTATGCTCAAATTAGGGTTCTTGAGCTTGTTTGGGTAAAATTGGATGATCGGATGGGAATTAAGCTCTGAATTTTGGTAGGTAATCCTAATTTGATGTATTTTAAGAAAGCCCTAAGTTTATTTCAGAATTGGTGAAGGTTTGGTATGAGTTTTGGAAATGGGTCAAGATTAGGGTTTTCATGATGATGTTTTGCCCAAATCGAGTAAACGGTTTTGAATTAAGCCTTGCCATTTTAAGGGATATTATAAAATGTCATAATAGATAATACCCTAAGATGGTTCTGTATAAAAATGAGTTTTGCTATAGAAACGAGAAAAATGGGTAATTAGGGTTTCGGAATATGGATATTTAATATAAAATAATCCGGAAGGTATAAGGACTTGAATTTTGGTATGGTAACATGTTTACATATATATTAAGTATATATGAGTTCAAATTTTGGTAATTTATAATTAAATTACTCGGTGCAACGATTGTAGTAATTCCGCCTCATGGTCGTCAATGACGCCTACACGGCCGGTAACGATCGTCACCAAATTCCAAACCCCGTGACTATTCCTCATAGTAATTCCGCTAAATGATCGGTCATGAGGAAACACGAGCGGTAAACATTAAGGAGCAAAGACTTGAAAGATATATAACAAAATATGTAAAAGGGGCAAAATGGTCATTTTGACTATTAAGGGTATTAACCAATAATGAGTTGGGTTTTGGGATAATGGGGTAAGTCCTAAATGTGAATTGTAACCTTTAGGATGTCTTGATAGGGACATTACGTTAAAGGAATTAAGAAACTGATTCACGAGAACTTAACCCAAGAATAATAGCTTCGCAAAGCTAAGGTGAGTTCTATGAGCCCTCTTTTAAATTGTTTAAATGTTTTAAACCATTTTGGGCTGATATACATAACGTTCTGTGAAAATACTCTCAATTGATATAATTGCATGTTATATGTATTGATTGTATGGTGATGATTAGAGGAAGATAAATTGCCATTTCGATGTTTCTAGTAGAATAGATTAATGATGGTAATCGAGAAAAGATTGGTGGGTAAGGGGCTTCTGAAACAAGAAGTTAAATAGTGTTGTCCCAATGGTGTCAAAACCAAGCGGCGTCAAAGCCAGAAAGCGTCAAAGCTAAAGTGGCGTCAAAGCCAGATAGCGTCAAAGCTATATAGTGTCAAAACTAAAGGGACCATTGCTACACGATGTGTTCGTAAAGCAAGTAGAAACACTATTTCCCTAAGATAAAATTTAATATGAGACAAGGATGACAAAGCAACAGAAGGTTAGTTTATTCACAAGGTTAGAATATGTGAATATATGTGCTATATATAACAAAACAACGGTTACAACTCAACATGAAGAACAAGCAGAGGCGGGCAACAAGCTGCGCCGCCAAGCCCTTCTGAATAGCAAAGCCTAACCGAGTGAAAACCACATTCAAACCCCTAGGCATTGCCACGTTCCCATCCATGACCCTCTGGACGCGAGTCAAGGTATCCACAGCTTCCGGGGCAAGGTAACCGAAGGTGTCAAACGAAAAGGGCACAAACACATGTTGATTCATCAGACACGCTTCCTCATGTTTGCGCACTTTTCCTGCAGCAGCATTCGTGGCAGCCTGGCCTGCCCGGAACCCAGAGCCCTTGAACCCCACAAGAGGGGAGACCCCAGTGAGGTCGACACAGGCATGTTTCCCGTGCTTCCATCCAAAGACAAGGACGTCCGCCGGACGGAGGGAGGAACGCCCGTCCGCTGGATCCGACAAGAAGTTAACCGGGGCCTCCTTCTTTGCAGATATCCCGGCTCTTCTGAAGATGTCAAAAAGGACGTCTCGGACCAGATCATGCCGATACTTGAAACCCGGCAGCTCTTTGCAATGGACCGCGTGTTCCCCATAAGCATCCAAACACGCCCTGCTGCATACCGGGCATCTCTCATCCTTCGGGTACAGGGGGATCATAAGCCGATATTTAAGAATCGCCCGATATTCGACGGACGACATGTGCTGCCCCAGACCATCAATAGGAAGGGCGAGGAGGAAGTCTTGAGCATGTGGTTGGCGAAGGCATTCCCACACCGCTTTATCCCTGGCTGTCATCCCGAATGCAGCTTCCATTTCTCCCACGGCTTTACCAAAAAGGACATTCGCCAAAACATGTTGGGCTTTGGATGGGGCGGTGTCCTTGTTAGAGAAACCGCTAAGATCAAAGCCCGGAATAAGGTCACGGAGACTGGCCAGCGCGCCCGTGTATGCCGAGTCCATAGGGCACACCCCGCACTCGCGAAGGATATGGTCCTGGAGCTCCCAAGATTGGGCCATCGAGGCCACGAAAGCGTAGGAGGAGGCCTCGACAGCTGAGTAGACCCCCAGCCCCCCCAGCTTGATGGGTAAGGAGGCAACCCGCCATTGGAGGTCCCCAAAGAAGGGCCCACCACACACGACAATATCTTCAATGGCCGCGCGAAGGTCGTTGTCAAAAGCCACAGCTGCCTGAGCCACATGAAGGGGAGAGCAGGTTCTGAGGCCGAAGGAGAGCTTGGCGATACCCATACACGACCGGAGCAGGAGGAGGGCACATTGGGGATCACCCAGTTTGTGCAGAAATGTGTTTGACAAACCTAAGTGCCTTCGAAAGGTAAAGTTTTCCCAAAACGTAGAACTCACCAGCGTAAGCTGACTTGTTAAGTTATGTATGTCAGATGAGGCTGGACCTTCGGATCGAAAATGGAAGGCTGAGATGTGAACAGGAACTAGGTGGCATATACTATCAAGACAATGTCAAGCTATCAAGAGAAGACATTTTTGAAAACTGGCTTGGAGATGTTTATTTCTCTTTTGTATTTATCTCTCTTACTATGTAATACTTGGCACATGAATAAAAGTTTTTATTTCCGCTGCTTTAGTTATCTCTGTTGTACCTTGTGTTCATGAGTAAATCCGATGCGTGACCGCTCCTAGGGCCAAGTCTAGGAGTGGGCGTCACAGACCAACTGGCTGAGAAATTCTTGGTCAAATTCTTTCCTCTATCCAAAACCACTCGTCTTCGCAACAATGTCACTACATTTTCCCAGGACGAGGGGGAAGGCCTGCATGAGGCATGGGATAGATACAAGGGGCTGCGTCACAAATGTCCTCATCATAATATGGATGAGTGGCTCCAAGTACAGTACTTTTATAACAGGTTGAGGAACATCACCCGAATGCATATTGATTCTTCATCGGGAGGGTTAATTTTGAATAAAACACCGAAAAAGCCATTTTGCTGGTTGAAAGTCTAGTTGCTACAATCTATGACTGGCAACCCCCGAGAGGTCGCCCAGCTACTAATCCTAAACAGCCCGGCGTACATGCCATCGACGATGTCACTGCAATGCATGCAAAGATCGAGGCTCTCACAAGCCAAGTGAATCGTCTGACTACCAAATCTAATGGATGTGATGCCTGCGGCAACGCACACACCTTAGATAAGTGTCTAGCTTTCACCGCTACTCTCACCAAACAGGTTGAGTTGGCACATAACTTCTATAGTCGTCCGTCGGTTTAGTCTAATCGCCAATCCTACAACTCGGGCAACAAAAATCAACCTGGTGGCTCATGGAGAAACTCGAATTCAAACTTCAATAACTCCAACCAACCCTACCGACCGCCTCACCTCAATAAATGAGTCATCAAAATTTGACAAAGTACAGAGGTTAGTTCAGAATCTGGTTAACGCTGATAGCAAGCATGATACCGATATCAAGAATCAGCAAGACAGTATTCAAAACATGGAAAGACACTTAGGACAGATAGCCAACCTCCTATCTGAGAGAAATAAAGGAGAGTTTCCAAGAAACACAGAAGCAAACCCTAATGCTAGTGTCAATATGGTCACTACAATTGAAGAGGATGAAGATTCACTCGAGACGCGTCGTATCCAACTGCAAGATAAATCTCGTGCACTTCAAAAGCAGCAGCTGGAAGAATACTATGAAGATAACAAGGAAGATATAGAGGAAGAGGAAAAATATCAACAATTCCTCGACCTTGTTCTTGAACGCGACTCTGAAGGAGAAGACTTAGAACCTTCTTATGAGAGTTATGTTCTGATCGATGCTTATCTCAAATTCATCTCCTCAAAACGTGCAAAAGCATCCTTGGTCACTTCGAGCAAGGCAACTCCTGAATTCTCCAAACTACCGGACAAACAAAAAGATCCAGGTAGTTTTATCATTCCATGCGGGTTTGGCTCTTCACCACCCGTAGATGCGCTCGACAGACTTAGGTTCGAGCATTAGCATAATGCCATATTCTATTTACAAGAAGCTTGAACTTGGTGTACTGCATCCATTAAGTCTTAGCATCCATTAAGTCTTAGCATCCCATTGGCAGATCAATCCTATATAGCATCCCAAAGGAATTATAAAAGAAGTGCTAGTTGAGGTTGAGAAACTTAAATTCCCATTCGACTTCATTGTCATCGACGTCCCAGTTAACAGTTTTCATCCTTTGATTCTAGGATGCCCGTTTCTGGAAACTGCCAGAGCGCTAATCAACTTGGACATGATTCAGCTCGCCCTTAGGAGTGGTGATGAGGAATTTACAATCGCGCCAACCAAGACAAATCTAAAGGCATCAATTTTTCAAGACAAGAAGGAACTTGTATGCTTTATGCAATCCAAAATCCCAAAAGACTCGTTCTCTTCTCTAAAACTAATTGTATTAACTCAAGGAATCATTTCTGAGCAAGTAATGCAAATTCCTATCTCGCTCTAACCCTGAATTGATTAATCCATTCCTTGATATCAAAAATCCGAAGATTGAGCCACCCGACGAGGAGGTGAGCTCAAGCCTTTACCCTTCAAAAATTTAGGTAGAGGTGGGTCTGACTGAAGACCCTGCCAAAACCTAAGCGCTTCTTGGGAGGCAACCCAATGTGTTCGTTTTCTTTCATTTCATTTTTATTCTTCATGTCTTGAAATTTGTTAAGGTTTCACCCGAATTCCATCATTTCAGTTGATCCTATCAGCTGAAATTTCCCTTTCTTTTCACCTCTGTAACTCAGATGGTCAATCTTGCTTAAAATTGCACGAAGGCAGCCTCTGTTAAGAATTTAGTTTCGGGTGCCGAAACTGCTCGTTACAACATAACGCCCCGTTAGGTAATTTTGGTAAAGCAACTCATTACTCCCTAACAACTCATTACCGACCTATTTATTCTTTATAAATAGAAACCTTTTAGCCCGCTACTCACGAACCCTTAATCGAATTTCCGATTCATGGGGCGATTTTGATCGTTCTAAAGAGAAGAATATCGACATTCTTTCATTGTTCATCATCAATTCCAAGAAAAGTACGATTCGGTTGTTTCTTTACTGAGATTTTCTTTTGTTCTTCAGGGCTGAATATTTCTTTACCCCATTCACTGCTCTCCTGTCCATCAATAAATCGATCAACGCATTTAATCTTTAAGATTTCTTTTATCTTGATCGTTATAATGGATTAAGTGTGGGGATGGCAACAAGTTCCATTCCCCAGTTCACGCTTTAATCAGCTAATTTTATGACCATGAAAGTCACTGATCATTTTCTGACAAAATTTTTTGTGAAATTAGACCTAACGGCTCGTTACCCTGTAACGACCCGTTATGAATCCTTAATAGTAAATCACAAAATTGTAACACCCCAAAATTTTATGACTTAAATTATATACGTGTGCTATATTTGTTAAGTAGCTGAAATATATGTGATATAATATATATACGTATAATAGAGAAACGTCACGATTCACGTACGAATATTCGGCACGACATTCGAGGAAACGTCAAGAGACGAATTTATAGAATATGGTAGATAACGAAAAATAAAGATCGTGGGCGCAGACGGATCTTAAATCCGAGTTATAACGAAGCGGGAAAACGCAAAATAGTGATTTAGGCCCGGTTTGTAATAAACCGTATTTAAGCACGAACGTCACTAAAATAACACCGAGGCGAAAGTAGAATATCAGGTATTGCTAAATACTTGATTTATAATCGTTATAAAATATATTTACGATGTTCGGCACGAAAAACGGTGGACATCGGTAACCGTTGCTGTTACGCGATAATAACCGAAATCAATTCGGTTAGCCGTTCGAGATGATTATAACGCCTCGGCAAAGTATAAATAATTATTATAATATCTATTAAGAATTTCAGTCGAGAAGACGTATTCGGTCTATGAAACGGCCAAGATCGCGACACTGATTAGACACGCGTTTCTACCGCGTAATTAACTGAACGCTCATCGGTTTACGTTTTAACCGAAGAATAAATATAATAATTATATTTATTGGACTCCCGTAATATTTTAGATGTTCGGGAATTTTTATAAACCGTTTATGAAATATTAAATTATTTAACGGGTTTAGAATACGGGTATAATACCTACTTATTTAATATTATACCATATTAAATAAAATATGCTTGCTCCCTACTCTTGCAATATTTAGTCTGTCGAAATTGATTAATATGATTCAGCAATGAAATATTTGATTGCTCACTATGTTTATCGTGGATAGTATTCTACGATTCAAATTCTGTATATAAATACATGCATACATATGCATTCAAACAAACACACACAAATTGCAATCTCAATATACACAAAATAGTATACGACAAAAGAAACAGAAATGAATAGAGAGAGAGAGAGAGATGCGTACAGACTGCCTCTCACCCCTCCCTTCGATTTCCCGGCGCTTCTCCTCCGACTTGATCAAAACCGGCGGCACCTCCCTCTGTCGACCATTCCGGCAGACAACCACCAACCAGCCACCCTCTCGATCTCCGGCCGGCCTACAACGCAAACCCAGCCCCACTTCTCTTCGACTTTCCGGCCAGCAAACCGGCGACCCTCGCTTCCCTACTCCCTCGTTTTTCGCGGCAACGCAGCTCCGACGAACCGATCAGCTCCGTCGGCAACAGAACCCGGCGACCATCTCGCCACTCCTCCTGCTGCGGGTGTTACCCTGCACGACGCAAGACCCACGACAGCTTCAGCCTGTCTCCGATATCCGGCAAGATGATGACGATGATGCTTCGTTCGAGCGATCGGACAGTGACGACAATGGTGGTGCTAGCCACCGGTGCAGTGGCAGATGGTGGCGGCATGATGAAGGTGACGGTGATGTTATGCTTATTATTCCGGTAAACCGTATACCGCTACTGTTCGGTTGATGTTTCGGTGACGTACGGTTGATGACGGGTGCATGGCGGTAACGGTGATGGACTACCGGGATAGCGGAGAATGGTTGCGGTGGTCGACGGTCGTTGAAGGTGGTCCACGGTGGCGGCAAACGGGGTGTAAAATAGCGACGACGAATAAAACCCGTTCTACACTTTCGGGCGATGTTTCGGTGGCGTAACGAGGTCCAAACGACAAACCGACAACGGGGAAATGCTCGTGGCGAGAAACTAGTCGGGAAGGACTATTTATTTGTCCAAATCGGACAACTTTATTATTCGGTTATTTCGGACTCGTTTCACGACCCGTCAAGAAGGTAATCACGTTATATATTTGTTATTATTACAAATATTATTGTTAAGTTAAAGTTTATATGAAATCATAATAGAACGGGATAAATGATATAAATATATATTTAAGACGAATAAATATATATATGATTATTAATCAATTTTAATTAATAAAATTGATTAAAGGAATATATTTAAATATTAAATATATATAGACGTATATATTTAATATAAAGGTTGACGATAATGATAAAGAAATTATCGGATTAAATGTTTAATATATATTTAAAACATATTTAAAATATGTTTAATGTATATTAAAGGGTTAATATGGAAATTAGGGTTTTCTAGACACTGTTCTGTCAAACCCGAGTAAATGGTAATGAACCAAGCTTTGAAATTTTAAAGCATGTTATAAAATGTTATAACGGATAATACCCTAAGTCAGTTTTGAATGAAAATGAGTTTTGATAAAGAAATGAGAATAACGGGAAATTAGGGTTTCCAAATATGATTATTTAATATAAAATAATCCGAAGGGTATGGAGACTTGATTTTTGACATGGAACTATGTTTATATATATAATAAGTATATATAAAGTTAAAATGGATAAATGATAAAGTATTTCAAATACCAAGTTAATCGGATATTTAGAAGTTCGCGCGGACCGGAAGGGTAGACGCCTGTACACTGGGGTTTCTGGCAAAAGCGAGGGTGTCGCATAAATCCCAACTGGGAAATGGCATCCCTCACTGGGCGATCCCGGGGTGAGCGTTTACTTATAGGAATGCGTGTCTTCATATTATCAACAAAAGAAAAGGATAATGGCCTAAAGGGCATTTTGGTCATTTTGACCTTTAAAAGAAATAAACTTAATAACTAAGTATTATTAAGTTAATAAAGAGTTAAAATAAACATAGGAAATGTTTATTATATTAAACCTTGTGTTAACGCCATACAATACGCGATTAGGTTTAATTGGAAGGCATAGCGGAGGTTTTCTCTGAATTAACTGCTTAAGAGAATAAGGTGAGTTCTATGAGCCCACTTTTAAATGTTTTAAATGTTTTAATGTTTTCGGGCTGATATACATGCAATGATATATATTCAAACTGTTTACTTGAAAAGTATTTGAGATGCCTTTACTTGTTTTGTGTTGATACACATACGTGGAAAAGTTATAATACTTATAATTGTTTTAAAGTTATTATTACCTGTTATTACTTTTTCGGGAAGGTTATAATAAACGGGTAATATAAAGGATGAAACTTTTATATAAAGCTTTGAGAAATGAAAAATGTGAATGTTTGGTCTAAGCCTATGTATAGGACTAAGTGTCGGGTAAATATGATCTTATTAGCCTTGTTATGCAAGACCCATAACATTATATTTATGAAACGCTTATTTCCATATACGGGTAATGGACTGGTGTTGAAACGATTATGAGTCCAAATACAAGAGTTATTTAAATGGACTTTCGAAAAGGATGAAAAGGTTTAACAGGTTGAAAAAGTTTTAATCTAAGCAGATATTGTCTAGTGAAAAGGGAAAAGGTGATTGTGCAACTAGAAGCAGCGAATGACGGTTCCCCGGTGTAACGACGGTTACTCTATGAAAGGTTTCGGGTGGCGACGGTTGCCCGAGGAGCTAACGTGGTTCCAATAGACAATGCTTAGTAGAATGAATGGTTAAATGTTTTGGTATAATTCGGTGATGTCTTATACCTGATAAAGGATAAATGATTAAATGTTTTGGTATAACCCTGTTATGTTTTATACCTGATAAATGTTTTTAAAGAAGGGGCCGTTAGGCCCAAATGTTTGAGGTAAACCTTTCAAGGAAAGGTAAAAGGTTTAAATACTTAGAACTCACCAGCGTAAGCTGACCTTTAAAAAAAGCATGTATGTCAGGTATCGGTGATGTTTAAAGTAGCAATTGAAGGGCTCTAGCAAGGGCAGATTAGATGGGCAAGCTATCAGGAATGACTCGTTAGTAGACTGGCATAGCTATAGATAAGATCTAGTTATTAGATTATGTTATTATCTTCCTTACTAGTGTAACTTGTTATATATATATATATATATATATATATAAATGATAAGGTTCTTAATTTCTGCTGCTTAGTTATCTCTGTTGTACCATGTGTTCATGAGTAAATCCGACACGTGACCCCTCCTGGAGCCAAGACTGGGAGTGGGCGTCACAAAAATGCCTCGTTAGCTAGTAGCGGGTCGTTCCACATAAATATTAAATCTGTCATTTTTTTATTTGTTCGTTGTTTTCTATTAGATGTCCTGCAAACGTCTAGTAACTGAAATAGCACCTGTGAAGACTTATAACAATGAAGCTAGTTCCTCCCGGATGAATCGAGCAAGGCATATGAAACATGATGAGATTGAGTGCAAGCAAAAGCAAGTTGAGGCCACGCCAACCTTCTACATCCTGTGTGGTCGTCTCACACTAATGGTAGGCGAGATACTAAAAAGGATCAAAATTCTCACTCGCGTTACTCACAAGCTTCAACAGAAGATAGACAAGACTGGCGAAATGGTAATGATAGATAGGATACAGTGAGATCTCTTCATCGGAGGAATCAGACAGTGATGATGCCTAAGAATCTCACCAATGCTCTCTGTTTATCTATATTATAATTATTATTATTATTATCTAGCTATCTGTTTAGACTTCTAGTGTGATTTATTCTGGACCTATTTTTGTTAAACATCTATTGAATGTGACATGATATTAATATGGGTTGAATAAATGGATTGTTTTGTTTAATTTTGGGTAATATTTTTGTTTTCCTGTTTCGTGTGATGTTTTTCTTTTAAGTCTTGTAAATAGAAGCAATTCAAGGTAGAAGAACCGCATACTAATGAATGGAGGAAGTCAACATCTATAGTCTGCTAGAAGTTAGGCTCGTCTTTTCTCTTCCTTATATCTTATGTTTTGCAGTGTTCTCAAGTACATTGAGGACAATGTATGATTTTAAGTGGGGGGATGGGAGACTCGCCTGTAGTTTACATGTTTTATTGGTTAATTAGTCAAAATTATCAAACTATTTCAATTTTTTACATGCTAGCTTTTTGTACTGCTAAAACTTAAGCTATCAATTGACTTTGAAAATTCCAATAACTTCATAACTCTATATCCTGGACCGAAGCAAAACTTTTCCACCTTCCATTCATTACTAATGCAACTCTAGGCATGTGTTTAGACCCTTATGCATGGCTAAGTCCTAAATTACGAATTAGAATAGACTAGACTTTTAAAAACTTAGGCAACAATTCCAGTGTGCGTGTACGAGGGAGGAAGCCTAGATAATCAACCAAACTTAAGCCCTTTTTCCATTCCGTTTCCATAGTGAGATTTTTTTGAGCCTTAATATGCTTTCTACCGGGAGCTTAGGTTTTATTTCTTGAATAATATTAGAGTGTGCCACATGTGACTTACTTCTGGAACTTGACATTTGTATACATTATGAGACTAAACCTTGCGAAACAAGAAAAGATGATAGAGGCAAAACCCTAGGATAACCTTTTTCTTTTTCAACCTTCAAGTTATTCTCATCTTGATTCTTTATCAATTACCTAAATTACCCTTAGTTTACCCATTTTTAAGCCTTATTTCATTTTCATTTGATTACCCCAATTTACGCTCAGCCTTAACCTATATTTCGTTTACACCCTTTGTTTTCGAGAAAACTATCTGGCTTAGTATTCTAGTTGAATAATCCCAGTGGAAGTTTGCATGAATGTCTAAAAGACATAATTCACCGATGCAAAATATATATATATATATATATATATATATTATGTTCTTATGTTTGAATAAGAAGAGAAACTATGAGTTTAAAGATTCTTTTTCAATAGAATAAGTAATTTCGTTATAGGTGTATGTATTTATAGATACCAGATCTTTGTACTCAGTTTTACACCCTTTCTCTATCCAATTCCATTCCCTTAACCAACTACAACCTTAGCCAAAGACCTATTAATTTGTGAGTTAGTATTGTATATTAGTTAAATTTTGATCGTTTGTCAAGCCTATGGTAAGAAAAGTCCATCGTGTGAAAATAAAAAGCACTATAAATGCTAGTACATTATTTACTAGTTATCAATATATAAAGCCTGAGTGGAGTGTATATTGTGAGATAGTCTAGTTGATTATTAAGGACTAGTCCTGTAGGAAAGAAGTCCAGTGTTTGTTGTTTATGATTTTCAACTTTAAAATTGACTAGTTATGCCTTTGTGTCACTAATTGCTTAGAGTTGTAACCATCAACCACTAATTCATTCAAAGCTTTGTTAGGAAAAGTAATGTTGTAGTTAGAGATTTGCTCAGGGACGAGAAAAGTCTAAGTGGGGGAATGTTTGATGTGTTCCAATTCACACATCTATTTATGTGACAATCCGTCTTTACAGGTCTTTTCCTGATTCAACATAAACGTAAACTGTTATAAATGTTGGGTGAACATTTATGTGATTGACTTATGTTGACCATAACAACTAGGGTTTGTGTAACCATCACTATACGAGCATGCACTTGAGTCTAGACGTTTTATATTCTATGATTTATGTAAATCATACGTTATGATTTTATGTGAACATATTGTAACTTTATGTACCAATTGAACTTATGATTTTCGGTGATATATTTATATATATATTCACATGGTATTCTATGATTTTATGCGACAATGCGTCACGAAATTATACGTAACATTTTAATCATTTTATGTGAGAATGTATATACATATAGTTATGATTTTATGTCCATGATTTTAGGTGAACTTAAAGTAAATAATTATGGAGTATTATGTATGATTTTATGGGATTACCTAAAGTTTCTATTTTTACAAACGTCACATGTTAAACATGTGTTGATATACACTCGTATATCCATCGACAAGATTATCTCCGTTAACTCCGCTAAAGATTTCGTTAGTTTTTTTTTTCTTTCAAAAACATGGAGGGACTAACCTTGTCATTTCTTAAACTCTTATCGACTTAACCAAACCTGCAAGGACTTGTTCTGCAAATACCCAAATCTGGTTCCTTATGATGTAATTTTAGGAGGGGCTAATCGTGTCAACTGTGCAAAGTCGGTTTGGATACAGAAACCGTCGACTCCTTATTACCATCACATTCAACTCCGATTGAATCCTCCACCGGTTACGAACTTGATGAATCAGCAAAAAAAGAAAAGAAAAGAAAAGGTCGAGAGCCTTAATCATTTGGTGCACCCACAAACCGTTTCCTCGTCTCACTCTCATGCTCTCTCGTTTTCTTCCTTCGCGACACTGCCATCACGACCGAGAAACAATGCTTGGTGTTACCAGAAGTGCAAATCACAACCATGCTTGGTGTTCGCGTTCAAGATTCGGGTTTTGGTTCGGCTTTAAAAACTCCTCGTTTCTCATCTCCGACTCAAGGTAAGTCATCCTCTATGTTAATCGCATATTTTTATGAGTTTGTTTCTGTGTTTCGCGATTTTCTGGTGACCGGAATACAACTCCGGCCACCGGAGTGTTTGTGGAGGAAGAAGACAGCCGGCGGGTATTGGTTATAACGTTTGGGATCGGGTTCTTGTAACAGACGCCAATATGGCACAATTGGTTCAGGCGCTGGTTCCTTAGGCAAAGGATGCGAGTTCGAAACTCAGCCCCTGCATTTTCTTTTTCTGTCCTCTTTTCATCCTATAATCCAGTTCTGGTATGCCCTAATAGATAAAAGAAATTCCAGCGGATACCAGACACAAACAAGGCCCCGGCAGAGTGGTTTAGGCACTGTGATGTGACATAGAGGTTGCGAGTTCAAACCCAAGGACCTCCATCTTTTTCTTTTTTTTATATTTGACTCCTTTTGAACAATTGATCACTATATTTTGTACAAAAATTGTGACTTGTCATATCTTAAATACGTAAAAATATATTTGAGACATTTTGAACCTCGTAAATCATGTTTAACTTATTATTTCAAATTAAAATATAGTTTTAACATCTATCTATATATATATATATATATATATATATATATATTGAGTAGATTAATATATAAACTTATATCGTTGGATTTTATTGGAATAATCGGGTATTTTATGAGAACCTTTAACATGTATATATATAAATATATATTGTCCTCGCAAATTCGTTGTTAACTTGTACGTTAGTTTAAAAATATATATATTATATATATTTAATTTTTTTTTGAAATCTTTGAACTTAGAAAATATACAATATTGATATACATTGTATTTTCTCGCGTTATTGCGATAATCGCCCGGATTTGGCACACGTGCCATCCTCGACTTGTTTTGGATTCCAGGATAAATCGTTTTTGTCGTTTACGTTAGACATAATTGTTTATAGAACACACACTTATACTCGTATGCTCGTTAGGTGATTGATTGCTTTCACAAGACCCGTTCTTGCTACTTGCTTAACTGATTATCTAGATATTTTTGCTATGCGACCTAAGGTGAGTTTCACGGCTCCATTTTACTGTTTTAAATCCTGTTGGGGGAGATAACATGCATGAACTATACAACTGAGATAATTAGACTTTTATATATCACTTGAAGTACTTGAAGCACCGATACAACAAAGTCCTTCTTATGGTACCGTTAGTATTAATGACGATAGTGGGAAATATATTGTAGTACTACTGGGTCTGACAAACCCCACCCGGGTCAGTTGCGCTGACACTATTGGATATCGAACGGGTGTTATATTCGTCCTAAACACAACAAGGCAAACTATAAACAACTGTTAGCTTCAGTGAACATCAACGTGCGAAGTTTCATGTATATAGCCTAGCTAGCTATTTGATATATATTAGTGATTATGCTCTTACAACTTGACTGTTGTTGAATAGTCAATCTTAAACTCAACTTGAATTGTTTTTGAACTGGTAAACCTGTGAACTCACCAACCTTTGTGTTGACAGTTTTTAGCATGTTATTCTCAGGTTGCAGATGTTCGAGTATCACAAGTACGCATGCATGAGACTTTGAAACCCTTTTATTATCTTTGCACAAACCACGTCACCTTGGGTGACGGTGTTTTTGCATTAACACTTTCAGTGTATTACGCTTCCGCATTTGTAAAACTCTGTATTTATATTTTAATGAAATATAGAACCTTTTTATTAAATACTGGTCGTTTGGTGTAACTAATGGACGGCGATCCTGGTTTGTCACGCTCCCTGCGGCACGCTATCGCGCGTGGGATTTTTGGGGGTGTGACAATTTATTAGTTAAACGCCCTTATTTGTTTGTAGTTTATGCGTTATTTTTGTCAGTTTTACCCTTGCTTGCTATGAAATGTCTTACAAAGGTAAATAGAGGGGGAGAAAGTGATAATTGCGGAATTAAAAGATTTTGGGAAAAAAATGATAAAGATCCAAAGTATTTACTTGTTCTACACGAAACGACTCGTTAGAGGAGAATGATCCGTTACAGGAGTTTATCAGAAACCCTAAATCGCAAATTTAGGGCGGCGCTAACGACCCGTTACATCCATAACGGCTCGTTACGGCTCATTTCCAGAAAACTATAAATACATCGTATTCTCATTCGTTTGAAGTCTAACATCACTTTACGACTACAGACCCATTTTCCAGACGTATTTTCGGTTTACAAGCCAAGGATTGAAGCTATCGAAGGTGTTACAAAGTGCTAGATGATCCGAGAAGTCATTCCAATCGAAAATTCCATCATAGTTTCTCCTCGGCTTGCATTTACAATGATTTCTATTTATGTTTATGTTGTAATCATTAGATTAGTAATGATGACAGGCTAATCCTCTTGATATTATCTAAGACAATGTGGTCTAGTCAGTATTATCTATGATTTAACTTTGACTTATCACATGACACAATGATTTTAGTATAATGATTATGATTCCTTTTGCATATCAAAAGTATTTTGTTGTTTATTGTGTTTATTCCATTCCTAATAGTACTTGGTTTGATTGGTAGCGTAGACGTATTCTGCTAATCAAATTGATGTTATTTCTTAGTTGTTATCTAGCGGTTTCAATATGTGTTTAGGAACTCTACCGAGCCTTGATATGAAATGGTGATAATGCATATTCAATAGTCCATTTTGGTTGTGTAGAGTCTAGAATTTTATAAGGCTTTTGCATTAGAAATACTTTTGGGCTAGTTAAATATAGTTGTGCAATAATCATGTAAATGGGTTGTGTGGGTTGTATGTTGGTCGAATTTTGGGCCCTATAGGCCGAAATCTATAGCTTGTTGATCAAGCATAGGTTTCCCTATATATAGATAGCTAGTTTATGTAATTAGGGTTGGTTGCGTTATTGGAGTTTTTTTACGAATTGGTGTGTACGAAATTCTCTAAAGAGAATTCGATCAGTGTATTGCAATCAAGGTGATTAGTAAAGTGTTTTCTTCCTCTGGTTTGTGTTCTTACTCTTGTTCTTATTGTTTATTCATCTTGTTTCTGATTAATCTTGAATCACCTATAATCACCGGATTCCGCACGGTGGTTATAGACTTTGATATCGCGTGAGGGTTTGATTTGATCCTTACAATTGGTATCAGAGCCAAGAAACGCAAGTTTCGAGGTTCTCGCGATATCCGATTCAAGTTTTTGACAACTAACGGTTTGAGTTTTGTGGTGATTTTCAGCATTAGCAAGTTTCGGAAGAACTTTTTGCAGGTTTCGAATTGAGACAGAGGTGTTCGTGACCAACTTCTCGTAAATTAGAGACTTTTCGACCCAGCAAGAGACTTTTCGATCAGCCTGATTGATCGAAAACCCTTTCCTGTCGCCTCCCTGTGATCTGAGAAAGACCCTCTGTGTCTTTTCGATCAGGCAGTTTCAGTCGGAAAGTCCCCATCAGTGACTTTTCGACCAGCAGCTTTCAATCGAGAAGTCCCACTCTGTGACTTCTCGATCAGAATTCTCGATCGGAAAGTCCCCAGTGACTTTTCGATCATTCACCTCTCAATCGAGAAGTCCCTTCTGTGACTTCTCGATCCGTCATCTTGATCGGAAAGTCCCATGTGACTTTTTGATCCACTGCTCTCCTCAATCGAAAAGTCCCCTCCGAGACTTTTCGATCCAGATCCCACTTTTCGATTGCTCCTACACTTTTCGACCAGTCATTTTCCGATCGAAAAGTACTTTTCGATCCGCCTAGTTCGACCGAAAACCCCTTTTTCGACCCATTTTTTTCGAAAATCCGTGTTTCTTGCCTCTTTGTGTTAGCAATGGCCTTTGATATGTCTAGCTTGTCAAGTGCAACTCTTGAAATGGATGCTAAAATCGGAACCAGTGCCAAACCACCTCGTCTGAAGTCTGGCAAGGACTTCATGAGTTGGAAGTACCGATTCGTGAATTACATAAACTACCATGATCCCAAGATCATGCGATCGGTCGAGGTGGGAGACTTTGTCCTATCGACAGCTGGAGAACAGGGTTAGCCACCCAAACCTAAAGGAAAATTTGAATGGCTTGATGATGACTAGGAAAAGGTGGAACGAGATAGAAAGGCACTGGCTGCTCTAACCATGGCCCTATCTCCTGAAGTAGCTGAAGCTTTCAAGGAGTACACCTCTGCTAAGACCCTTTGGGATGCTCTTGTGGCCGCATATGAAGGAAATGATGATATGAAGGAATCTCGAAAAGAAAATCTAAGAGAGCAGTTTAATGAATTTAATTACATCCCTGGTGAAAATAGTGAGACTCAGCTTCAACGGTTCATCAAAATAGTCACTGGAATAAAAGATGCTGGAGTCACATATACACAGGTCGAGGTCAACAGAAAGCTGGTAAATTCTCTTCCGCTAAATTGGGACATCACTATTGAGTTGATAGAAAAGACAGTGCAAATGTCCACCTCACCGCTAAGCGAGCTCATGTCTACCATTAGAGCATATGAAGAGAAAAAACAGAAGAGGGCCAGAAAAACTGGGTAACGGAGCATTAATGAATCAACTGAATCAAGCGTTCATCTCACAGCCAGCTGTTGTACCTAACAACCCGCAGTCTACTCCAATGGGATTTATTGCTCAAGCCACTGGGTCGAGTACATCTGGAACATCAAATTTTGTTGCTTTAGATGTTAATGCTCTAACCAAAGATCCAGTTTTGCTCTTGGGGTAGGGATTATTGTTGGTCCAGAAAATCTACCAAGCACGATATTGATATCAC
>JBCNJP010000008.1:1480251-1518513 GCA_039602395.1 Deinandra increscens subsp. villosa | reverse complement strand
ATTATTCGTATAAGCATGAGGTACTCATGCAGGACGCCTAAGGCAATAGTCTAGGTCAAGCCATTTCTAATAACCTAGATACCTATAGCCGTGGCTCTGATACCAATCTGCCACATCCCAACCGACTGCGGAATATATCGGGGTGCGAGGATTGTCCAGATGCTCACAACACTAATATTAAAGTTGCGATATGTCTTAATCAGGCCTATTTCATTTATAAAATAAATAATACATACAACAGTAATCCAATAAAAAATATTACAACAAAATGATAACTCTTTATTGAGGTCACAACTAAGTCCGAAGGAATCCTACGTGTCAACATCAAGTTCTTCACATCAAATAATGCTTCCTGGCATCCTGCAACATGTATAAAGTATAGAGTCAACTACAAAGTAGTTGGTGAGTAAACATAGGTTTTGACACATACATACGTGAAAAATCATGCGATCTAACGTTATGTGGAAATGCACAAGTATGAAAGAACATGTATTGAAATAAAGCAAGTACTTGAGTGATGCATAAACCAATCCTGACACTTAGGTTACCAATCACTTAACGCCAAAACCGGTCAAGTCAAGTGGGACGTCACCCCAATAGTTCTATTATTGGAACTCAGGCTTTCATACAATTAATGTTACGCGAATGATCATGAAATAGAATGAAAGAACAACATGCAATATGACATACAGTTCACATACAAGCAAAACACACAATAACGAACAAGAATCGCATTTGAGTTAAATGAAAAATATATAGTATGAAAGTTCGATAAGTGTACATGTTACACCCCAAAACATAAAACAAAAATGGGGCTATGAATACTCACCTAGAGCGTAGAAATAGAGTGACGAGAATAGCACCGAGTGATAAAGAACTAGAACCCGACGAATACCTAACGAATGATTAATAATAAGAGCAAAGAAGACACGACGACCAGAGTTGTAGGACTTTCGATTAATTGGGGATTGTCATTCTTATTTTAGGTGTCAAAAATATTTATTATGATTACGCTAATACGACGACGTTAATCTATTCTGGACTTTATCACTATTTTGTAAAATTGAAGAAAGTTTAGGTGTCTTTATTATAATTCCTATAACCTAGGGTTAATTATGGAAAATTCTTAATTACAGGGTTCAAATAGTAATTTCCTAAACTAAAGGTTCAAAACATAATATTTAATGTAACTTTAGTAAAATTACACATTCTCCTCTAAAGCTTCAATAATTACGAAAATAGCCCAAAACTTTACATAATTACATAACTGGCCAAATTTGATGGATTTGGTCATATACTTATGATCTAATAAAAGTCCAGAGTTGATTAACATGATTAAATTACAACCAAATCATCCAATCAAATATTTATGCGTAAAAACTCCCAATTAAATGAGTTTTTTGGACAAAGATCCAAACTTTTTTTTATAAAATTAAAGTTTGACATTGTTAGAACATCAACATAGGTCCATAAAACAGTTTAGGATTATTACAAAACAGATTCATGAATTAAAATTGTGATTTGATGAATATCCCCAACTAAAAGTCTACACACGGAGTTGACTTTTTAATTAGTAAAAATTTAAAAGAAACGAAGAGTTGGGTTAAGAAGAAAATAGTAATAATAAGCATTTTTCATGAAGAAACTTACCTGTGAAAACCGAAGGAAGGTTGAGAAATCGGATGGTCAAAGTCTGACCCGTTGACTTTTGAATTCTCAAACGAGAGGCTTTGGGACAAAATTGAGGATTGGAAACTGTAGTGTATGGTTTTCTAAGGATACATGATGTGGTATTTATAGTGGAGGGTTGAGCTAGGGTTTTAATTTTGGATAAAGGAAAGTCTTGGAGAAAAAGTTAAATCTTTGCATTCAATTATAGATCAATTAAAATGATGATTGATTGCGTCTTTTGATGGAAAGTCTTGAAGAACACGTTTAGGGTGAACCACAGAAGAAAACGGATTGAAAAACGGATTAAAAATGAAGTTTCTAGGCCCAAATTTGTGAAAAAAACGAGTTGGTCGAATGGCTTGGCCGGAAATGGAATCTGGGCTGTGAATTAATGGTTAAATAAACAAAGAAACGAGTTAAATCAACAAAGTCGTAGTGGTTTGAGCGCTGAGTTTTAGGGGGAGGTCGCTGGTTCGATTCCAGCGGCCAAGACCCTTTTATCTTCCTTCTTTTTTTCCCTTCTTTCTTTTTCCTTTCTTTTTTTTTATTTCTTTTTTCTTTGTTCGTCGCTATCCGTTTCAACTCGAAATTGCACCAAATTTTAAGCGCAACTTTAAAACATGTATAAGAACATTATAGAACCAAAAAAAATTTGATTTCAAGATTCACGGGTTCCCCGGTTACGACGATTCGCGAACCGAAAACGCAAAGAAATCGCGAATTGATAAATTTTTGTTTTAAAGTAACAAATCCAAGTCATAACCATCCAAATCAATCTTTGACTTTGGTAAATGATAATTGAACATTTAAAAGGTGATAATTGAGCTATACGAGACTTCCGGTTATTACCGAATTTCCCGGTTAACTGCCGAACTTACCCGAAACGCCGTTAATTGTTTTATTTCTATTTTTAACAAATCAATTATTATAAAAATTAATCAATTAAATATCTAATTTAGGAGAATCATTTTTGGATCATCAAAACATTATAGTTTAGTAATAACTAAAATTCCTTGATAGATATTTAATTGAAAATCGAAAACGTGCGAATATATGAAACGGGCCAGGTTCTACAAACGGGTCGGACATGGATGTTACAGTATAGTGCATATTTGATGGTATGTGAATTGGTCATAAGTTATTAGTCAATCATGATTAGTCAGAATAGGATTGGTCTATGATCCTAGGTCTTAGTTCATGTGTTTAATGTCTTATAACTTAGTCATTGATTCGTGGATACTTCATTGTGGTTGTGGTTATAATTGTAGAATCAGTCTCCAACGATTCTGTTTCCTTTAGACAGTTAAGTTGCGATAAGTCAAATGTGAGGTTTATATGTGTTATCTCGTAATATTATCATTTCTATTATAAATTAGTAACTAGTCATTAAGAATTGTGATAGAGTCTTAATGATATTAGCTAGGTTAGTTTTGATCACACAATTGCTTTCCAAGATCGACACTGAGTCATTCTTAAATACTGCCATACGATAGGTCTTCTTTCCTATATATGCATGTGTAGTAAAAAGACGAGTTAGGTTATAAATTTTTTGGTCATTCTTGCAGGTAATATATATATATATATATATATATATATATATATATATATATATATATATATATACACATATACATATATATATATATATATCGTGTGCAACAGTTAGCTTAGTTTATGTAAAAACGTGAAACGGATCTTACTAGAGGTTTGCTCGATCGTATGAGTGAGAACGAGATGTAAATATAAAGTTTGTTTTAACTAAATCAACAAAGACTGAATTACAAACTCTCAATGAAGCTCTAATAGAGAAACACACTCAAAACACATAGTTAAGATCTGGTGCTCTCAAAGTTCTCTATTAATCGTTACTGAAATCCAAAGACCAAAACCTATTTATAGTCAAGCTGATCTACTCGTACTGGAGCTCATCCGAATGACAGTTCATATCACTTCGGAAGCTCACGAAGTGGTACTTCGGATCCACTTCGTTTCACTTTGGGTAAATGACTTTTTGGCCTCTTTGTCTTGTTCAGATACTTCACACGACGAACCAATCATGCATTAACAAACCCCCCCTCGACGTGTGCAGTATCTGGTTATCCATTAAAACTAAATCTTCAATCAAACTGTGTGTTGTATCCATGCTTCTACATCATTCATCAAATATCTTCAATCAAACTCTCCCCTCAGCTTGATAGGTAGTCCGATCTTGAATACTTGAAAATGTAGGGCATATTGTGTCTTTATCACCAACACCAGAAGACTTGAAATTGTGATCTTGTTCTACACTAAGTACCTGGCCAAGATAAATAATATTGGTGCAAAATGTCTTTTTGAGAATCCAAGATATAGGTTTTGAAATATTTTTTGTATCTTGTTTCAATCAATCGAAAACAAACAAGAAATAAAATCTTTTTGGCTTTTACAAAGTTTATGCTAAAACACACCAAAAATATTTTTGATTTTTCTGAAATGAAATATGAAATGCAATACAGAATCAGACACTCTTTTTTATTTTACGAAAAAGATCACTATGCGAGATCATATCAGACATAACACATCTAGCACATTTCAATTTCGGCCTTAATCAGCATGCAAGTCAAGATAATCGCAAATACAACATTTATGATTATTTTAGCATGCACCAATCATATTTATCATTTTCAGATATGCTTAAGGTAATATTATCATGCACTGATAACTCGGCCTCCACACTATAAGAAATACTAGCAAATCATCATATTTATCATATAGAATCAACTTTTGTTAGAGATATAAGCATCCTTGTTGAGTCATGCAAAAATAAAGCAGAACCTTAAGTACCTAGCAATCAGATCGGTCTTTTGGCTCGTGGCGCAGCTTGTTGCCCGCTTACCTGCCGCCTCTTTGTAATTTGTAAGTTGTTTCATATGTATTAATTGAGAAAATAAGAAAACAAAACAAGTTGAAGTTGTATAATTCAACAACAATCAGGTTGATACTTCCGTATACGTAGAGAAAGTCCGATGAATTATACGAAACACCAAGAAAACTAAAGCAGAACCTCAAACAAAAAACAATCAAGTCGATCTTTCGACACTCAAAGAAAGTCCGGTCATTTGAGAAAATAAAGAGAATTTGTAGGATCGAATTCTGGTTACAGAGTTGAACCAATCACAAGGTTTTACTTAGAATTAAGCAGGCGGAAACAAGTTAATTCTTATGCTCTGTTTGAAGTAAAGTGATATGAAATCGAATAGAAGACAAGTATAACAATAATATGAATAAAACCGAGCACTGTATTATAGCTTGCAGATTCGAAGTACATTACAGAGTGATTTACACTTGCTTATTTTAAGCAAAGTTACAAGTGTCTATATATAGTGCCCTAAGAAATCAGGAGAACCCTTGATTTCTCTAACGATCATCTAGATCGTCAAGTAAAGATACATGAACTAGAATAATATTAAACTAGTCAAGAAGATAATCGTGTCAGCTTCATGTCAGGAGAATGGCGGGAAACTGGATCAGATATGTTAGAGACAAATGGAGAAGGTCAAGTTGATGTCCGAGATAACTCACCTTACAGAGGTAACTTGAGTTATCTCGGGCATATCCACTATCCGAGATAAAACTGGCCTCCTGAGGTAAAATAGGCTTTCGAGGTAAAATGACCTTCCGAGGTAACTGTAAGTTATCTCGGGTAGTCTGTTCTTCCGAGGTAACTTATCTCGGGCCTTCTATTCTTCCCAGATAACATGTTTAGCCGATGAGCATCATTTCTTCAAGAGAAATAATTCCTTACAATCTCCCCCTAAGATGATGCTTCCAAAATCTTTTGAATATCATACTAAATGAATCTTGAACCAAAAAACAACTAACTTCTTCAGCAAAGCTGATTCCTTCTACTGATCCTTTGTCATGTCAAATCTGAACAGTCGGTTGGTGTGCATTCAATCCAGTATAGTTTTCTGATCATTAAAGTTCCATTCACCTGGATTTATCTCTCTGTGTCGTGTGAATGATCCATCAGCTCTGTATACAATGTACTTGTCAGTAGCTAAATCCAATTCCACATAAGTAACATGCTAGTCAGTTCTGATAGGTTCAGCAGATGAAATTTCCCTTGTTGTTGTGTCAAAGTGCATCCTTATCTTCATCATGAGGGACTGCTCTTCATCACTTAGTCCTTTGCCATCACCCGCTACATTTCTTACATCACCAAGTTCTAAGTCAGAAAAAAGTAGTGAGAACTTCATTACTGATGAGTCTTAGAACTTCGTTGGTGGTTGAAGTGAACAGGTAGAGACTTGAGTCTTCATCAAATTTCCAGGAAATAATTCCTCTTCTATCAGTATGCATATCTTCAGGTTCTTTCTTGTCTGAAGATGAGTCAGAACTAGAGGAGATAACTTGAGATCTTTTCCTTTTTGCCATTAATTTCGTTCATCTTGATGTACCTGTAGTGGGTTCTGGTGGGTTCACAGGGTTGGTTGCTTCAGTGGGTGCTGAGGTTGGTTGTGCAGAAGGTGGTTGTGTGGAATGGTGGGTTGATTTTGGGATTGAAGGAATATGAGATGATTCTGTTGTGGGTTTTGGTTTGGGTTTGATAAGAGGTTCAATGGGGGTGAAGTTATTAGCTCTGAATTTTGCTGGAATGGGTTTGCTAGGTTTAGACTTTTTGGTAGGTGGCTTTGTGAATTGAGGTCTACTGGCCCTGGGTGGGTTTCTTTTGATAGGAATTGTGGAGATTTGTGTGGAAGTGGGTGGAGTAGAGGGTGTATTGCCAAGAAGTGAGTCTTTAAGACATATAGGTTTGGGAGGAAGAGAATGTGTACCTGAGAAAGCTCCTGGAGATCTAGGAATTCTTGTTCTTTCTAATATCCTTGATTGCTCCTTTCTTATCTCACTATACATGTCTCTTAGAGTATTCAAAGAACAGGGATTGATTGTGTTCTTTTCCTCTCCTAAAATCTCAATGAAGTACATTTTGAGTGCTCTTGTCTCCTCTGCTTTTGTAAGAGTAGCTTTGATAATTTTTTGTGTTTCCTCGGTCTTCAATTGCTCATGAGTGACTTTAAATCACATAAATCATTAGCAGAGGTCAAGCTAATGGATTTGGGGGTGACCCATTCTTTAGCTAAGATAATGTCTCTCCATTTTTTTAGTAACTCCCAGTTGGCATCATTTGCAGCTAGCCTGATCTGTTCCTTTTCTTTGTTTACAACAATGTTGGCTTCTTCAACAAATGATTGATGCCTCTTCTCTTTGGCTTGGTCTAGCTTCTTCTTCATTTCTTCTATAGACCTTCTTTTGGCTTCTTTTATAAATCAAAGACTTCTTCATTGTCTTGATAAATTTTCAAGTTGTCTTGAAGCACAAAAGCCTCTGCCATCTATTTGTTTAGTCTTTCTTGTTCCATTCTTTCAATTAAACCAGCTGCAAGTACAGAGTTTATCATACGTACATCACAGTCAGATAAGGTGGTCTCTTGCCCATCCAGAAGTTTTGTAGTTTCTGTGGCCTTTGCTTTCTCTGCTTTAAACAGTTTTGCAGGAATCTTAACACCTTCTCTGCTTCTTCATTTTAATTCACTGAATTTCTTCAGTTGAGCCATGTGACTCATCATTCTTTCATTGAATTCTTGGGATAATGCCATGTCACATTCTCTTCTCCCATCACGATCTTCACCATGCCTGTCAAGAATAGGAGTCAATACTGTTCTTGAACAGTCAATTTTGTTTACAGGAGATGACACATTCTTGTAGGCAGGTTTGAACTTCTTCTCATATTCTGCCTGTAGGAGTTCATCATCAGTCATTTTATTCTTACCTTTCCCAAGATTTGGATTGTCAGTAGGGTAGTGTTGGAACAAAATCTATGTGACTGACGCCATCAAATCTATTTACCGAAGCATATGACTGAAGAATCCATGTGAATTGATTTAGAGACTGGGTTGTGATGCTCGAGGCCTGCGAGATTAGACCGAATACCATTTTCTAGAAAAGTTAACCGTTTAGGTCAACGGTCAATGTAAAAGTCAATGGAAGATCGGTTCGAGCGAGTCAAGCTTCGGATTAATTAAATCAACTTTGTTTAAATTAATATTTTATGTTATTTGATTTACTTGTAATTTTGTTCAGTTTTATGTTTTCTGTAGTCAGTCACCGTCACTATATATAGTGAGGGTGCCCATTACAAGAAAAAAAGTCTCTGAATGTGGAGATGATGATTTTCTTGTAGTGTGTGTGAGATTTCCATTCTAGAGAGAGAGTGTGAGTCATGGATTTCTAGAGAGAGAATGTTGTCATGATTTCGTTGTTGTAATCATTCGACTAGTTCATCATCTTTCTTATGTTTATGATTTCCTAGATTCATCTCCATTATCATCGTCTCTCGGGGTTTTTGAATCCGACCCTCGTTCTAGCTCAAAGTCAGGATTCTTGATGTGAAAATCGGTCCTGACAAATGGTATCAGAGCAAGGTAACCGATCAGATTTTATCTCATGATGAATCTGGTCACTCGAATCTGGATTTTGAGCTTGAATAAGGTGAAGATTTAAAAACCCAGTTTTGAGACTTTTTCTTCTTTTTTCTTCATTTTGGATGGATTCTGGACAGATCTGATGTTGTTTGATGTTAGGTTATTGTTTATGGAGTTCATCTGGATGTTATTTAATCTTTTACATCTTCAAATCTGTGGAGAAAATGAAGATCCGGAGCTTTTTTTCGTAACTGTGGGGTTTTCCCGTTTTTGGGATTTTTTGAAGATTTTGAAGTTTGATTCTCTGTTTTCTTGGCTTTTCTACGTGTTTTGGATTAAATAAGGTATGATTCTTAGTGGAAAATGCATTCCGAATCCAGTTGTAACATCCCACATTGGTGGGGAGGAGAACTAAGCATTGCTCTATAAGGGTGTGGATACCTCCCCCATCAAGACGCGTTTTAAATCCGTGAGGGGCGGATGCCTGAGGGCATGCCGGCTGCCAAAGCGGACAATATCTTGGTGCGACGGGTCTGGGCTGTTACAGATGGTATCAGAGCCGGTCGTCGGCCAGTGTGCCAGCGAGGACGCTGGTCCCCTAAGGGGGGAGGATTGTAACATCCCACATTGGTGGGGAGGAGAACTAAGCATTGCTTTATAAGGGTGTGGATACCTCCCCCATCAAGACGCGTTTTAAATCCGTGAGGGGCGGATGCCTGAGGGCATGCCGGCTGCCAAAGCGGACAATATCTTGGTGCGACGGGTCTGGGCTGTTACACCAGTGGAAGCATCTGTTTCATCTAAATCTCAACAGTTTGGGCAGATCTGGAAAAACACACACTAGTGTGTATTTCATGGTGTTCTTCGTGTTCTTGAGGATTTCCAAATTTCGGAGACTGTTTTTGATCCGATTTGCTACTGTTTATGGAGTGTTGGTGGCCACAACATTGTCGTGAATGGTTTAGCTTCACATTTCGTGCATCATAACGGGTTTTCCAATAGTTTTTGGGCAGATTCGAGTTCACCAAGTAAGTTTCTTCATCTTCATCATTTTTCCAGAATTGTTCAAGTGTTCATCAATATTCTTAAGTTATGAAGATTGCCTTAGTGGACTTCCACTGTTCCTAGGGGACTTGATGTCGTTTTAGCGTACTTGGTTAAGTCTTAGCGAACTTGAGTCCTTAGCGGACTTTAGGAGTGTCTTAGCGAACTTCTAAGACCCTTAGCGGACTTCTGGTGGTCTTAGCGGACTTCTTTGGCTTAGCGAACTTATTTCTGGGTCTTCGTTCAAGATCGTTTCAGAGGTTTCTGTTCGTATAGGATTGTAGAGGACGACGCCACGAGTTCAAAGGTGTAAAATTCCAAGTTTTTCGTTAAGTATTACATGAGATATGAGAGTTATACGGTTTTCCGGCGGGTTCTATGGTTTTTCCGGTGTTCTAGGGTTTCTGGGAAGGTATGCGACGACTTGAGAAAGAAGACAGCTACGTGGCGAACGTTGAATGGTTGCATGGAGAATATTTTCTCTCACCAATTTTGTCGGCTGACTAAAGTGCCCTCTATGGGCTGTCGCCATTTGATTGGCTGAGAGGAAGTCAAGTGGGACCTCCTGATTAGAGACATCCGTTAAGAGATTCTCGTTGTTGACTCCTAATTGGCTGCATACATCTCACGTGGACCCTACAGCTATAAGAGAATCCGTTGAAAGGATTTTAGCGCTTGGGGCCTAGCAGACTAATGAATCTGTAGTGTGCTTTTGCGATGGCTGCATCTGATTGGTTGCAGTCTCTTTCACGCGGATCATGCTTTCTAACCGTTAGATCCCATTAATTCTCGCCGTTGGATCAGTTCTAAAGCCCATATCTGATTGGCCAGCTTCCTAGCACACAGATTGTGCTTCTTAGGCTTAAATCTGATTGGCTGAAAATTATTTACAAGGATTATGGCTTTTTCTTGATGAATTTAATTCCACTAATTATTTTTTAGCATTATTTCGTTAAACACGGGGGGGGGGGGGGGGGTTCTTATCGGTTTTTAACAAGATTAACAAGATAACGCCACGAACGCAATTGCGGAAATTTTTTTATTGGTCGTGGATTTATTCCATATTATTTATTGGGATTCTCGTTTATTGATTCCACGCGCACGTTTGCTATCGACCACTGACGGGTTAGCTTTATTATCCGGTTAATTATGTAGCTTTCTCCGTTACGTCTCATGCTTTATTTTTAGTTGATGCAGCGCTGATGTCAACTAACCGGATTAACTGGAATCTCAGTTAATTATGGAATTTATCCATTAAATCTCTCGAGAAGTTGTTTCTTGACGAAAATTGACAGAATTTTTCAGATTGCACCATTTTACTCAGAAATCTTCACGGATTATTTTTCCGAGCTCGTTTTTCTTTGCCCAAAATTACGAAGACTCCGGTTATGATTATTTTTCGCTTGGGATCTCAGATTCTCACAGATTTTGACACTTATCTTTATTTTTGCATCCAACCTCAGTCGCACGGATTATTCACAACTGTCAGCATCCGACTTTCGGTTTTTCGTAAGATTGTCCGATTTCAAGATTGTTTATCTGGTTTCTCTAGGTAACCGATCGCAACGGTTCGTCTCTCCGCATCAGATTTTTACGCTTCCGACTTGATGTTTTTGGAGAGATTTAGAGAAATAGGAGGAATTATTATGGAACTGGATTATCGGGTCGATTATCTGAAGTTGGAGCATGTTCGATGATTGACTGGTTTATCTGATTCAGTTTGTTGCGGTTTGGACTCCAAGATGTAGCATTTTCTCAGTATTGTACCCAACCGCGTGAACCGAGTGAGGGCAGCACTTGGCTCTCAACGGGAGAAACAAGAACAGAAGAAGCTTATTCAGAGGGGGAATCTCTACGACAGAAATTCTCGGGTTTATCAGTTATTCATTGAAGATGTACGACAGAGCGATTCTTCAGCAGTTGAACAGATTTGAAAGCATCAGTCAAGGGGGAATATGTTGGAACAAAATCTATGTGACTGACGCCATCAAATCTGTTTACCGAAGCATTCGACTGAAGAATCCATGTGAATTGTTTTAGAGACTGGGTTGTGATGCTCGAGGCTTGCGAGATTAGACCGAAGACCGTTTTCTATAAAAGTCAACCGTTCGGGTCAACGGTCAACGTAAAAGTCAACGGAAGATCGGTTCGAGCAAGTCAAGCTTCGGATTAATTAAATCAACTCTGATTTAATTAATATTTTATGTTATTTGATTTACTTGTAATTTTGTTCAGTTTTATGTTTTCTGTAGTCAGTCACCCTCACTATATATAGTGAGGGTGCCCATTACAAGAAAAAAAGTCTCTGAATGTGGAGATGATGATTTTCTTGTAGAGTGTGTGAGATTTCCATTCTAGAGAGAGAGAGTGAGTCATGGATTTCTAGAGAGAAAGTGTTGTCATGATTTCGTTGTTGTAATCATTCGACTAATGAAATCATCCGACTAGTTCATCATCTTTCTTATGTTTATGATTTCCAAGATTCATCTCCATCATCATCGTCTCTCGGGGTTTTTGAATCCGACCCTCGTTCTAGCTCAAAGTCAGGATTCTTGATGTGAAAATCGCTCCTGACAGGTAGGTTATGACTTTGTCACTGATGGCAGCTCTCTTGACAAATGGTGGCAGTGAATTGATCTTTACCTCACCTGTTCCTGGCTTATATTTGGCCCAGTAGTTGGCCAAAATATTTCTTACTATTCCTCCACCGGAGTTGGAGGAGCCACAGGAACAATTTCTGAATAGTCTTTTGTTGGTGGGAAGTAAGGTCCAAATTCCATGAGATATCCTTTTTCATCTCTAACACCTCCCAAATCTACTAGAAGATCTTCATTCATCGGAATTTATTCAGGTTCAATAGGAGGACGAGCATAAGTTAACCAAGAAAAGCTAATTCCTTGATAAATCCTTTTTGCATGTAACATTACCAGTGTTTCTGCTTCTTCCCAAATGTTTGCTTAAGTACACTCAAACCTGATTGGCTGCTCTGTGCCTGCTGCAAAGAACATAAGAGTGTTAGTTTAATCCTCCAGAGTAACTGTTTGCTCCGAGGTAACTTGATCAGCAGCAGCAACAATAGCCAGTTCCGAGATAATTTGATCTCCCGAGACAACATTCTCTTCCGAGGTAAATTGTTCACCCGGAGTAATATGTTCTCTCGAGATAACTTCTTCAGCTTCCAAGGTAACTTCATCATTTACCTCGGGATCAATCAGATCTCTTTAATCCTTCAAAACTTCTTCAATTTGTTCATCAGCAATATCCATATCAATTTTGTACACATCTTTGTTGATATCTTGAATATTCTGATCTTTGTCAGTAGTGTCTTCTTTCAACACACATTGAACTTCTTCATCATCTTTCTTTCCATCACCATTATCACCGTTATTGTCATCATCATCATCATCATCATTATCATCTTCATCCATCACTTCTATCTCAACATCAAGATCAACTCCGTCTTCTTCGGCATTTGCCCTCATTTCAGGGGTAATAAAGTCTCTTTCTATAATTTGTTGAATTTATCTGATAGAATCATGAAGAGCTCCTACAGCTATCATAGTGAAGAGGAACAGTTCCTTTAGGTTTTCTTTGTGTGGGGCCACAACAAGGATGTCAACTATTGAAACTTCTTTCCATGTTTCTTCAATTGTAAATGACTCTCTTCCCATAGATTGAAACAACTTCAATCTAACCTCCTTGGGTACTCTTGTATACCAGTCAAATTCAGAAAAATCTTCTTCTCTGTAAGCCCTATACCCCTCCATTTTGGTAGCATCATCTTCATTAGTACCAAGTTCTTGTGGTAGAGTAGTGGATTTAGATTTTGAGCTTGAGGTTCTGGTGACATCTTCTTTTGCATAAGGAACCTGTTGATGCTTGACTTGCTTTAATTCTTCACCCTGCAATTTCATAGTGTGTGAAATCAAAGTGAATTGTGTTTGTAAGTTTTGGTAACCATTAATTCATTTAGTGAAAGCTTTCTCTCCATTGGTTTGAAACCAATATCCTTGAGCAAAGAAGCACCATCAAGCCTTGCTTGATCATGTCCCTCACCCTAGTTGTCTTGGCTCCTGGATTCCTAGTCATATCCTTATTTACCTCGGGCACCACTTGTGACGCCCACTCCCAGACTTGGCACCAGGAGGGGTCACTCATCGGATTTACTCATGAACACGTGGCACAACATAGATAAGCAGCGGAAAATTTAAAACTTTTATTTATTATAAAGCCAAGTACGTAAAGTAACTGAGATAATTTACTAACTATCTATATAGCGACTAACTATATCCGTCTTTATTTATCTACAACTAAGCAAGCACTTCCAACAGCTCTTTTAATAGCTTGCCCGATCATTCTCTTATCACAAGGGCTCCGCCCTTGCTCCCAGAAGTCTCACCTATACCTGACATACATATGGTTTGGGAAAAGGTCAGCTCACGCTGGTGAGTTCTACATTTTCAAAACATTACAACGTTTGTGAGGTTAAAACCTTTGGACCTGTAAAATCCCTTTTTACAACATTTATCAAGTATAACATATAACAAGTCATACATAACATAACATCATAATCATACACATTTCTCTAGAAAACATCTAACTCAATAACCTTTAACTCCTACGACCTGAATTCCAGACACTTATACCTTCTGGTCTTGAATACTGCTCAGGTAACTTTATTGGAAGCTAACAACCTCAGTACCGACAACTGCTCCATTTCTTCTATACCTTCCCGGTCTCGAATACTGCTCAGGTAACTTCATCTGGAAGCCCCCAACCTCAGCAACGACAACCGTCCTACATTGCGTTCTTCCAGTTTCGAATACCGCTCAGGTGACTTCATCTGGAAGCCCCCAACCTCAGTATCGACATCTGTTCACGTAACCTTAACTCTTTAGATGTTCTATTCTATCGAACATCTCCTTAACCACCACAGTACTACTACCCGCCCCTAGTTAGATATCCAGGTGACTCACGTGTGCTAATAAACATGATAATGTACTCATATACTGCAGCAACTGAACATCCCCCAATTTACCTAGGTGTATGTATACAGGATGTACCAGCGACGTATCCTCCACACTTTCGATATACCGGGTAACTATACTACCATGCTTGTATACAGGACGTACCAGCGGCGTATCCACCACATAATAATTTAGCAAATGCATCACCTGTTCTCATATAATCATGCATTCTCACTTGTGCGTTTATTAACAAACCCTTATCATTTGGATACCTAGTTTCAAAGCAAATATAGCACATAACTCTATCAATCATTTCATATGCATTATTCTATCATAATCATTTAATTATACATTACTAACACGTATAATCATTCATAAGCATCTTCATATCATAACACGTATTACTTCAAACAGTTCATTAATTCATCAGTTAAGATAAGCACACTTTCAGATAAAAGCATTTGAATGTATTTTCATAATACTGTATGTATACCAGCCCAAAACATTAAAGCATTTAAAACATTTAAAAGTGGGCTCGCAGAACTCAACTTATCGCTTTACTCGTTATACTCGGAAAAAACCTCCGACAGAATCCTTGGTTAACCTAATTCGCGTATCGTATGGCATTAACGCAATGTTTAACATTATAAACATATCCTATGTTTATTTATATCTTATATTATCTTAATAATATTTAATTATTAAGGTTTACTTTTATTAAGGTCAAAATGACCAAAATAACCTTATGGGCAAAATATCTCTTTTTAATTGACAATATAAAGACGCGCATTCCTATAAGCAAACGCTCACCCCGGGATCGCCCAGGGAGGTATGCTATTTCCCAGTTGGGATTTATGCGATACCCTCGCTAAGCCAGAAACCCCAGTGTACAGGTGCCTACCCTTCCAGTCCGCACGAACTTCTAAATATCCGATTAACTATGTATTTCCAATACTTTATCATTTACCCATTTTAACTTCATATATACTTATTATTTATATAAACATAGTTCCAAACCAAAAATTAAGTACCCATACCCTCCGAATTATTTTATATTAAATAATCATATTTGGAAACCCTAATTTCATGAATTTCTCGTTTTATTATCAAAACTCATTTTTATTTCAAACCAACTTAGGGTATTGTTCATTATAACATTTTATAATATCCTTTAAAAGACCAAAGCTTAATTCAAAACCGTTTACTCGATTTGGGCAGAACAACGCCTAGAAAACCCTAATTTTGACCCGTTAACAAAACCTTAACCAAACCTTTTCCAATTATGAAATAAACTTAGGGATTTCTTAAAACACATTAATTTAGGATTACCCAACAAAAATTCAGACCCTAATTCCCACCCGATCACCCGATTTGAGCAGAATAACCACAAGAACCCTAATTTTACATCATTTTTAGAAAGCATACTCAGAGATCAAATTAACAAAAAAATAAACGAGGTTATTTTAGATCATACCAAATAATGGGTGACTGCAGATATTCAGCTCCTAATTCCTTCCGGTTTGAGAGAATTACTCCAACGAAGTTTCTGGTGTGTAAAGTGGGTTTTTGGGTTGTAATTCAGTGAATGGGCGATTTATTCTGATGATTCGAGGCCCCTATTTATACTATTTGACGCTTCTTAGGCTTCTAACACGCCCCATGGTGACTCACGATCGAAATCTGCCACGAATTCGGAGCATCTTGGGCTGCAAGTGTGAATGTCGTGGCAAAACTCGAACCTGGTAACTTTCTGCTGTAACTGTGGCCCTCGCGTATAGCGCAGGGTCTAGAGGTGTGGCTCGCGATACGCGAGCCACTGCTTATCCGTCCAGGTTTCATTATTTTACATATTTAGCCCTTCTACTTTGGTTTAAAGCATTCTAACCCCCTAAACTTCTAACCTTTTATCATTTTATGTACCAAAACCTTATGGGACATATTTTTAACATTTTCTAAGGTTTTAAGGCTCGGGATTCGTACGATAACATATATATACATTTATATATATTTTCTTTATTATTTGCTAAATTACGTTTTAGCCCCTCAAACTTTACAATACTTATCATTTCATGTTACGAATCATATTATGATATATCTTTACTATATTCTAAGCCTTAGAATACTTATAATAATTATAAATACGTATAATATCCGTATATGTTTATAACTTTGCAATAATTACACTTTTAGTCCTTTTAGTTTCCAGTTAACTATTAATACATGTATTTACATGTATATATCTATCAATTCACACATGTATCATTATGTTATTCATATAAACATATATCCATCTTATACTTTACTTTCATTAACATTCAAAACATCTGTTTATGCATATTTCATCATGTTGGCCATTAAACACGTATTTCTAGCACATGCAACCTATCTAATGCATAGTTTACCACATTCATCAATTAAGCTCACGTATTTATAATATAAACACGTATTTACTATATATATCATGTATCTGTGAAATTTGGGGTGTTACAAATCTACCCCCTTAATAAGGGTTTCGTCCTCGAAACCTGTTCCATTCCCATCATTAACATTCATTCTCAACTTTGCAAGTCATATGCATAACATAACCATTTTAACTCATTTCATAACACGGTAACATATACTTTGGCGTTTTTGCATCTATCCTAAGGAAAACGTAATCCTAAGCTGTCTACGGTAGCTTGTTTTACGGGATCCTGGATAATGCTTTCATATTTTTGGCTTGCTGTCCGTTAAAGAATTTAACTTCCTAGAACATAAGTTCTAATGGTTCTAATGTCTAAACATACTGCAGCAAGAAATGGCACATATAACGTACTAAAGCAAACGAATAACGATTATCTATGATTTCTAATTATTCGAATTACCTGACGAGGTCTGGGGATCTCTCTCTATCATCTCCAACATACAATAGGCCCTCGCATGAGCCGTTCTCGGACCCGTAGTATTCCCTGGGATGGCTCGAAGTGGTTTACGGTTTAACACTAATTTAGGACAGTTCATCCTAAGATGTCCCACTTCCCCGCATTCGTAACATTTCTTACGTTCTGGGCAATTGCCCGAGAAATGACCTTCCTTTCCGCATGTATAACACCTAGACGTTCCCGACCTACATTCTCCGAAATGATTCTTATTACATTTGTGGCACCTCGACTTTTCATCTTTCGAATTATTCTTCAACTTCTTGTGGTGACTTCCGTTGTCCTTCCTTGAACTCGCCTCAGCTTCTGACTCCTTCCTCTTAACTCCTTCTGGTCTACCGTTCGCACCGAACATCTCGCTGTAGAGACTGGAACTCAAATTCACCGTCACCTTGAATGTCTTTGGTTCAGTTGCCTTGATCAATACCCTAACTCTACTCGGAAATCCTTGAACGTAACGCTTCACCCTCTCAGCTTCGGGAGTGACTAAGGTAGGTAGCAGTCTCGCCATTACGTTGAACTTCGAAGTGTATTCCCGATGTGTCATGTTCCCGGCTTCCAACGTCAGAAAACTCCTCTCCAGTTGCTCCAGCTCACCTTTAGGGCAAAAATCTTCTAAAACTAACTTCTTCAGATCGTTCCACTTCGTTGCAGCAATGACTCCGTCTTCTTTATTCTGTTCGATCATTCCCCACCAGTGCAGTGCTTCTGAGACAAACGAGTAGGCAGCATACTTTACGGCTTGGTTCTCACTACACTCACTAATATCTATGACCGCTTCCATCTCATGAATCCACTAGAACGTAGCTAACACATCTTGATTTCCGTCAAAAAAAGGAGGTCTGCAACCGCTAAATGGTTTAAGAACATCCTACTCTAGGTTGTGTAGCTCCGGCACCTCTTCCTGCAGTTCCACCGCCTGTTCTTCCAGCACCAGCTCTCACAGCTCCTTGAAGTTGAGTTCCCGGCTTCCAACGTCAGAAAACTCCTCTCCAGTTGCTCCAACTCACCTTTAGGGCAAAAATCTTCTAAAACTAACTTCTTCAGATCGTTCCACTTCGTTGCAGCAATGACTCCGTCTTCTTTAGTCTGTTTGATCATTCCTCACCAGTGCAGTGCTTCTGAGACAAACGAGTAGGCAGCATACTTTACGGCTTGGTTCTCACTACACTCACTAATATCTATGACCGCTTCCATCTCATGAATCCACTAGAACGTAGCTAACACATCTTGATTTCCGTCGAAAAAAGGAGGTCTGCAACCGCTAAATGGTTTAAGAACATCCTACTCTAGGTTGTGTAGCTCCGGCACCTCTTCCTGCAGTTCCACCGCCTGTTCTTCCAGCACCAGCTCTCACAGCTCCTTGAAGTTGAACTAATATATCAGGTAGTGTCGTCTGCATTAAGCGCGTCATTTTTGCAGCCATAGCCGCTCTCTGCTCGTTAGTGAACGTATTGGCTCCGGTGTTGTTCTCTGGTTCCGCATTCGCACGATCGCCTCTCGCAGCCATTTCCAGATCCTAAATTAAGATGGATGACATTTCAGAACTTGTGTGACTTAGAGTCTCTAAATTTTGAATTTATGATAAGTATATAAGTGCAGGATCTGATACAATTATATATTTATGATGTCTTCAAAACCCAGTTACTTCTAGCACACAATTCCCTAATGTCCACATCTCGCCTCTCTATCTTCATTAGCAACTCAAACCGATTCCTAAATTATATTTTTAAATGTTCTTCTTCTCCTTGCACTTGGCCACACAACGGTTAGTACTTATGGTCTATTTACATGGAAAATACTAAATTGCAGTAGCTAATTGAAATCGTGTATTTTCCATATACGCATACCGCAAGTCCCAACTATTATGATCCTTATGCATATTCTTCCTTGCGGGCGCAAGCTCTCCTGGCTGGCATCTATATTCTTATCTCAACTTACTCTACCTAGAGTCCTAGTTTATGTTTAGGTACCGTGCGTGTACCTAAATTTCTTAAACCAAGGCTCTGATACCAACTTGTGATGCCCACTCCCAGACTTGGCACCAGGAGGGGTCACTCATCGGATTTACTCATGAACACATGGCACAATAGAGATAAGCAGCGGAAAATTTAAAACTTTTATTTATTATAAAGCCAAGTACGTAAAGTAACTGACATAATTTACAAACCATCTATATAGCGACTAACTATATCCATCTTTATTTATCTACAACTATGCCAACACTTCCAACATCTCTTTTAATAGCTTGCCCGATCATTCTCTTATCACGAGGGCTCCGCCCTTGCTCCCAGACGTCTCACCTATACCTGACATACATATGGTTTGGGAAAAGGTCAGCTTACGCTGGTGAGTTCTACATTTTAAAAACACTACCTCGTTCGTGAGGTTAAAACCTTTGGACCTGCAAAATCCCTTTTTACAACATTTATCAAGTATAACACATAACAAGTCATACATAACATAACATCACAATCATACACGTTTCTCTAGAAAACATCTACCTCAATAACCTTTTAACTCCTACGACCTGAATTCCATACACCTTTATACCTTCTGGTCTCGAATACTGCTCAGGTGACTTTATCGGGAGCCCCCAACCTCAGTAATGACAATCGCTCCATTTCTTCTATACCTTCCCGGTCTCGAATACTGCTCAGGTAACTTCTACTAGAAGCCCCCAACCTCAGCAATGACAACCATCCTACATTATGTTCTTCCAGTTTCGAATACCGCTCAGGTGACTTCATCTGGAAGCCCCCAACCTCAATATCGACCTCTGTTCACGTAACCTTAACTCTTTAGACGTTCTATTCTATCGAACATCTCCTTAACCACCACAGTACTACTACCCGCCCCTAGTTAGATATCCAGGTGACTCATGTGTGCTAATAAACATGATAATGTACTCATATACTGCAAGAACTGAATATCCCCCAATTTACCTAGGTGTATGTATACAGGATGTACCAGCGACGTATCCTCCACACTTTCGATATACCGGGTAACTATACTACCATGCTTGTATACAGGATGTACCAGCGGCGTATCCACCACATAATAATTTAGCAAATGCATCAACTGTTCTCATATAATCATGCATTCTCACTTGTGCGTTTATTAAAAAACCCTTATCATTTGGATACCTAGTTTCAAAGCAAATATAGCACATAACTCTATCAATCATTTCATATGCATTATTCTATCATAATCATTTAATTATACATTACTAACACGTATAATCATTCATAAGCATCTTCATATCATGACACGTATTACTTCAAACAGTTCATTAATTCATCAGTTAAGATAAGCAAACTTTTAAATAAAAGCATTTGAATGTATTTTCATAATACTGTATGTATATCAGCCCAAAACGTTAAAGCATTTAAAACATTTAAAAGTGGGCTCGCAGAACTCACCTTATCGCTTTACTCGTTATACTCAGACAGAACCTCTAACAGAATCCTTGGTTAACCTAATTCGCGTATCGTATGGCATTAACACAATGTTTAACATTATAAACATAACCTATGTTTATTTATATCTTATATTATCTTAATAAGATCTAATTATTAAGGTTTACTTTTATTAAGGTGAAAATGACCAAAATGCCCTTATAGGTAAAATATCTCTTTTTAATTGACAATATAAAGACGCGCATTCCTATAAGCAAACGCTCACCCCGGCATCGCCCAGGGAGGTATGCTATTTCCCAGTTGGGATTTATGCGATACCCTCGCTAAGCCAGAAACCCCAGTGTACATGTGCCTACCCTTCCAGTCCGCACGAACTTCTAAATATCCGATTAACTATGTATTTCCAATACTTTATCATTTACCCATTTTAACTTCATATATACTTATTATTTATATAAACATAGTTCCAAACCAAAAATTAAGTACCCATACCCTCCGAATTATTTTATATTAAATAATCATATTTGGAAACCCTAATTTCATGAATTTCTCGTTTTATTATCAAAACTCATTTTTATTTCAAACCAACTTAGGGTATTGTTCATTATAACATTTAATAATATCCTTTAAAAGACCAAAGCTTAATTCAAAACCGTTTACTCGATTTGGGCAGAACAACGCCTAGAAAACCCTAATTTTGACCCGTTAACAAAACCTTAACCAAACCTTTTCCAATTTTGAAATAAACTTAGGGATTTCTTAAAACACATTAATTTAGGATTACCCAACAAAAATTCAGACCCTAATTCCCACCCGATCACCCGATTTGAGCAGAATAACCTCAAGAACCCTAATTTTACATCATTTTTAGAAAGCATACTCAGAGATCAAATTAACAAAAAATAAACGAGGTTGTTTTAGATCATACCAAATAATGGGTGACTACAGATATTCAGCTCCTAATTCCTTCCGGTTTGAGAGAATTACTCCAACGAAGTTTCTGGTGTGTAAAGTGGGTTTTTGGGTTGTAATTCAGTGAATGGGCGATTTATTCTGATGATTCGAGGCCCCTATTTATACTATTTGACGCTTCTTAGGCTTCTAACACGCCCCATGGTGACTCACGATCAAAATCTGCCACGAATTCGGAGCATCTTGGGCTGCAAGTGTGAATGTCGTGGTAAAACTCGAACCTGGTAACTTTCTGCTGTAACTGTGGCCCTCGCGTATAGCGCAGGGTCTAGAGGTGTGGCTCGCGATACGCGAGCCACTGCTTATCCGTCCAGGTTTCATTATTTTACATATTTAGCCCTTCTACTTTGGTTTAAAGCATTCTAACCCCCTAAACTTCTAACCTTTTATCATTTTATGTACGTACCAAAACCTTATGGGACATATTTATAACATTTTCTAAGGTTTTAAGGCTCGGGATTCGTACGATAACATATATATACATTTATATATATTTTCTTTATTATTTGCTAAATTACGTTTTAGCCCCTCAAACTTTACAATACTTATCATTTCATGTTACGAATCATATTATGATATATCTTTACTATATTCTAAGCCTTAGAATACTTATAATAATTATAAATACGTATAATATCCGTATATGTTTATAACTTTGCAATAATTACACTTTTAGTCCTTTTACTTTCCAGTTAACTATTAATACATGTATTTACATGTATATATCTATCAATTCACACATGTATCATTATGTTATTCATATAAACATATATCCATCTTATACTTTACTTTCATTAACATTTAAAACATCTGTTTATGCATTTTTTATCATGTTGGCCATTAAACACGTATTTCTAGCACATGCAACCTATCTAATGCATAGTTTACCACATTCATCAATTAAGCTCACGTATTTATAATATAAACACGTATTTACTATATATATCATGTATCTGTGAAATTTGTGGTGTTACACCACTAAAGGTGCCTTTGGGTCAGAAGATGCTCTAGTTGCCATGAATTGGGTCTTATCTATGTTACCACTGTCCACTGGATCCAGTGGGGATTCAAGTGTAGTGGCAGCCCTTTTCACATCAGCCATGTCTATACTCCTATGGCTGAACTCCTTACCAGAGTGTTGTTGGGGTGATTTTTCTTTGAGACTCTTCAACACATCCCCTGCAAATATGGTTTCTGGAGATAGTGTATCATAAGAAATACAAAAAATGTCATCACCTTCACTTTTTCGTGTAAACTGGCTTGGTCTTGTTGGAGTTTTGCTAGTGAATGAGGGAAGTACATTCAACCCTATAGGTTCATCTCATTTAGGAGAGTCACCTGTTGCTTGGCTATCCCTTTTGGCTATTTTCTGCCTAAGGACTTTCTCCTTGATAGGGCTTACAGTTTGGGTGGCTTTGGGTTGCACAGGTGGAGTAGACCTTGCACCCTCTTTTTCAGGATTTTCTGGGTCATTGGTAGGGGATGAAATGGCTGACATATTGACAAATTTTGAGTGACTCTTCCTCTTTTTAGGTGGGACGTGTTTGGAAAAGGAAGGATTGGCAGTTGGGGGTTGAACCATTGTTGGTAACACAGGATTGTCAACTGGAGCAATAGGCTCAGGATTTGCCTGTGATTGCACCACTGGTGCACCCACTGTAGGTCTTGGCACAGGTATAGGATGGTCAGTGTCCACACTTGTATACCCTTTGTTCTTTTCATTGTATGACAGGTACGAAAATAATTTTTCATTTGGTACCCTTTATTAATAAATTTTATCTGATATTTTTAAGTTGGGTATCAAACACCTTAGAATGTGCTGCAAAAATCTGGGATACGTTCGAAAGAAATGAACATTTTTAGGTTTTAAATTATCCACCAACCCATCCAGCACCATTCTAGAAAAATTAAAATTTTGACCTTGTACCAAAGCATGAAAATCTGAGGCCTGAACTGAAGAGAGTTCATCAACACTCTTCTTTGAGGATAGATTTGCCAATATCACATGTGCAAGAAATCTCCATTTGAATGGCAGTTGTGATTTCTACAATTTCTTGTCTGACCCTCAATACCCCATAGCCCTTAAGGGTGCAAGATACTCGGAGGAGGGCACTTCTTTGTATCCTCCTTGGTCATTGAAGTTTAGATGTGTTCTTATGACCTCTTCAGTGATTCTTACCTTGTGACCTTGAACTTTTAAGTGTTCCTCATACACTCCTTCAGTAGTTTTTGTTCTTGAAGCGTTTCGCCAAAATTCTGTAATCACCACTTCGCAAATGTTTGGGTAAACAGTAAGAGCGTAGTAAATGTGTGATGCTTTCAGAAAGTCAATCATTTCATGAAACACAGAGCTTTTCTCTGTTTTCGACAGTAGTGCCACTGTATTGTGGTCAGCATGGAATAGGGCATTTGCATCAGATGATGATTCCCCTTTCTTAGCTTTAGGTGCCATTTGTTGATGTTTGTTTGAAGATGAACAGAATCGGAGAAGTATGAGCAGGTAGTGGAGAAAAGTGAATGTTTGGAAGTATATGGGAGTAAAGGTGAGTAACTGCGTGCAGTTAATTTGTGGGATCGTGGGTTTTAGGTTACCGCTTGTCGCTTTAAATTAGGGATGTGGAAGGGACAGTTATTGTAAAAAGCACAAGTGGGTCTGGTAAAAGAGAAAAAGGTGGGTTGACATGGCTTCTTCTTGTTGGACCTACGGTTGTCCCATCGGACAACTTGTAATAGATATTTTGAGAAGATAACCTTTTTCTTAAGTTATCAGTAAAATTTTATCTCGGAAGATAATTTTTACCAATGACCTAGGTAAATTTTTTTATCTCGGGTGAAGTTACCTCGGACGAGGTTTTCATCAGAGATAACTCTTTTAATCTCTTTTAAGTGACCTGGTGAGATTATCTCGGAGAGATGACGTCATCTGATATAACTAAAGTTACCTCGGGTGTAGTTATCTCGGGTGAGATTACTTCTCCTAGGTAAGTTTAGTTATCTCGTATGAAGTTATCTCAAGCGAGATTACCTCGGTACAACTTAACAAAAATTTGTGATTCTTTTTTTTTATTTCAAGAGAAGAAAAAATTTATCAGATTTGAAATGATTTTATGTTATCAAAATTCATCATTCCTATGGCTGTGATAAGGTAGAAAAATCTAGCCTAATCAAATGCTTTTGTGAATAAGTCAGCCAACTGATTTTCATTCGGAACATGATGGAGTTTGATTAATTTCTTTTCAACACAATCTCTAGTAAAATGATACCTGATCTCAATGTGCTTTATTTTTGAATGTTTGACAGGATTGTTGGTGATGCTGATGGCACTTGTATTGTCAGCATACATAGGAGTTTCCATGAAGTTGATGCCATAGTCCATCATCTGATTTTGTATCCAAAGTACCTGGCCATAGCATAATGAAGCTGCAATGTATTCTACTTCTGCTGTAGAAGTTGAGACAAATGTCTGCTTTTTGCATTGCCATGATACAAGTCTATCTCCTAGAAATTGACATCCACCAGATGTTGACTTTTTGTCAAGATTGCACCCTCCATAGTCACTGTCTATAAAAGTCTTCAGATTGAAGTCTTTATTTTTAAAATACCATAACCCAAGCTTTGGTTGTCCTTTTAGGTATCTAAAAATTCTCTTCACAGCATTTAAGTGTGATTCCTTTGGTCCAGTCTGATATCTAGCACATAGGCAAACACTAAACATGATGTCAGGTCTACTTGTTGTAAGATACATAAAGGAACCAATCATGGCCCTATATATGTGCTCATCAACAGGTCACTAGTTACATCAGTTGTTAACTTGTGTGGTGTTGATATAGGAGTTTTGGCTGTGGAGGATGACAGCATGTCAAACCTCTTTAGCATTTCCTAAATATATATTTGATTGATTCAGGAAAATGCCTTCATTTGTTTGCCTTACTTGAAGACCTAAAAAGAAAGTGAGTTCACCCATTGAGCTCATTTCAAAATTTGCTTGCATTAGGGCTTCAAACTGTTAGAGCTATACCTATGCTATGATGTGTCTCGTGTATTGTATCTAGATTAGAGCGAGTCTGTGAGTTGTAGTGGCAATATCAACGGTGCCGTACCATATGGTACGCCGTACCATTTGGTACGCCCGTACCAAATGGTCCGCCAGTTGGCACGCAGGCCAGTTTGTCACTAACTATAAATACCATGTGTTAGAATGATAGCTTAACACTCTGAGTCATTCTACACTTTCTGTGTGTGTTTTCTAGAGAGAGAAACAAGAAAGCTTTCATTGTAATCTCAAGTGATTCAATACGAATTCTCTTATTTACTTATCGTGTTCACTACATTAGCATGTAGTAGTAAGATCGTATCTCAGTTTTACAAGTGGTATCAGAGTATTTGGTTGCTCTACTGCTGTGTTTTTGATTAATTTTCGGATTTTTAGAGAGAGAAAGTTTGGGTTTCCTACGTTTTTCATCAAATTCTTCCAATTCCGAGTGTTTCTGATGCTAAAAATGATTTCTGAGCGTTCCTAGTGTATTTGCGCACCTCACTGTATCAATTTCCAGTTCCAAAAGTCGAAAATTAGAAAAATTCGTCGATTTCAGCGTGATACGCCGTTGGTACGCCGGAAGAACAGCTGGTACGCCTTTGGTACGCTACTGGTACGCAAGGCAATATTCATCAGTTTCTGGTACGCTGGAATTTGGTACGCTAGGCAATCTTCAAGTCTGGTACGTGACGGTTACTCACTGGTACGCTGGCAGTTACGCCGTACCATATTGGTCCGCTGCTGGTACGTTGGTAATTCTAGTACATTGGTTATTATGGTCCGAGATTTGGTCCGCTCGTTGGTTTGGTCCGGAGATGGTACGTTGAGAAGTTTGGTCCGCTGGTAGAAAAGTAGTCGTTACTAAAACTGACGTAACTTGAGAACCGTTAAGAGTTACGGAACCCAATACCAGCCAAAACGACCGTCTCGACGAGATCTAGACTTTTACTCGCCTAACGGCTAGTACCCTCCGTTTTGACACCCAAAATCCACTTGGAAGACCTTCATTTTTGAGTTACAAGTTTTTGAAGTATCATATTTCGGAAAAGATGTCGGATTTTCAAGCATTTGCGGCTATGCAAAGCACGGTACAAGCTATGCTCAATTTTGATAATGAAATAGGAACAAGTCAGAAAGTTCCTAAGCTGTTAAAGTTGGAAGATTATCAAAATTGGAAGCAACGATTTTCTGCATACATCAGCACAAATGATATTGATTTATGGATTCCGATTCGAAAGTTGTATGTACGTCCAACTGAAAATGGAGAGTATAAGGAACTTCAAGATTTTGATGGTGATGAAAGAAAAAGTTATGAGCGTGAACAAAAAGTTTATGGTTATCTTACCATGGCTTTACCTACCGAGTTGTTGCATCAATTCAGCACATGCAAGAAAGCTAAACAGTTGTGGGATGCTCTATCTGCTCGATGTGAAGGAAATGACCAATATAAGAAGAGTAGACGAAAAGTGTTGAACAAGGAATTTGAAAATTTTCAACAGTATGAAAAAGAAAATATTTCAGCTCTTGTTTCAAGGTTTTCACATCTGATTAGTGAGATGAAAGTGGTTAAAATTGAAAAGACTGAGGAGGAATTAAAAGAGAAATTGATGGAAGCATTACCAGAAAAGTGGGAAAATTATGTGTTGTTGCTTACTCATGACAAAGAATACTCTGCATTATCACTTCATGATTTAACTGGAAAGCTTCAGGCTAGAGAAATGGAAATGATGACATCAAATAAATCAACTGCTCAATTGTAGAATCCGGAATTGTATCATGGTTAAAATTCTGCAACTATCAATGCAAAGTCTAAATCATCTAGTTTTGGTTCATCAAATCCACCTCAAACAGCGTTTGTTGCTGGTCATGGATCAGGAAATTCTGAAAATTCATCAAGAGGGTGTAACCTTACTATTCCAAATCATTCAAGTCCGACTTCATTTTTTGCAAAAACACCTGATGAACATTTGGCATTAATTTCTGATTTATTATCTTCATATTATGGATTGCTGAATGGTGGGTTGACAACATCTAATTTGATTGAAGAAGATTTTGATCAGATCGATCCAGATAATCTTGAACAAATGGATATTAATTGGCAACTTGCAATGCTAGCTCAACGAGTCAAAAGATTCAAGAAGAAGACCGGGTTTCGAAGTTTAAACCCGGATGGCAAGGTTGGCATAGATAAATCAAAGGCAAAATGCTTTAAGTGTTCTAATTTCGGACATTTTTCTCGTGAATGTTCAAAATCAAATGCTTCTTCTTCAAAGTCTCCAACATCTTTAGTTTCTCAAGTTGATAAACAATATAACTGGGGGCGAACTTCTGATGATTCACAACCAATTGCTTTAACTGCTATTACTTCTGAGTCAAAAGCACAACCCTGGTATGAAGGTTATGATTGGGTTGCTGATGAACCTGATGAGTTTGCACTTCGTGCTCCATCTGCGATGATTGCTTAAATTGTTCATAGCGATGTCATAGAAGAAGCAACTGATTCTGAATCTGAAACAAGTGATTCTGGAAATAGTGGCTATGAATCGGTTTGTGAGTTTTGTTCTCATAAAGACAAAAAGATTCAAGGCTTGATAAACAAAAATGAGTTACTGGTTATTGAATAAAAAAAGAAGATAGAAGGATTGGCAAATGCACAAAAGAAGTTGGAAGATGTAATTCAAGAATTGTCTTCTCAGAAAGAAAAGTTCTCAAATTTTCAGGGAGAGGTTGTTGAGAAAGAATCAAAATTTCAAAGTGTTTAAGAGGAGTTTGAACAAAAATACACAAAGTTATCTGAAGTCAGTGAAGAGTTAACTAAGGAAGTTGCAAAATGGAAAGCTGAAGCAGAAGATACTGCAAATGATTTTCAAAATCTTTCTGACAAATCCAAGTCCAGGCTTGATGCACTTACTAATACTTCTTTCGAACAAGCTGCTAAAATTGAGTCTTATCAGGTTGATATGGAAAAGCTGTTAGATGAGAAGAGGGAGTTAGTAAGAGTAAACAAATTGCAAAATGCAAATTTGGTTATTCAGAAAAGAAATGAAGATAAACTGAAGAAGGAATTGTGTGCTGGATTAGATGAGTTGAGATTGCAAAAGTATGAAACTCATAAAGTTGCGAAGAAGTTGATTACAACGGAAAAAGAGTTGGCTGAAGCTCAACAAAGAATTTCTGATTTAAAGATTGAAGTCATTGATTTAAATCGTCTTTTGAACAATGTTACTAATTCTCAATCTTTTACAAGTTTTCTGGCCACGGATGAAAATTTTGAGAAGATGTTTAACAAAACAGTTTCACCACCAGGAAGTCTCAAAGAAGGTGTTAATGATCTAAAGGAAAAGGTAGACACTGGTGATTATTCTGAATTTGTGGATAAGAAATCTGATGGAGTAAAGGTTGTGAAGTCACAGAAAGAACAGAGCGATGAAAAGGTTGTGTCTGGTTCTTCATCTAATAGCAAAGAGAAATCTACATGTTCAACAACTGACATTGTTGAAACAATTGTTGATGCTCCAAAGGATATTACTAAGATCAAAGCAGAGTTCTCTCGTCTTGCAAAGACCCGACATAAAACATTTGGTTCAGAAGAAAAGGTTTCTGGAAAACATACAGGTTTGGGATTCCAACAGAAACAGGTTAAAGTGAATGTTTCTAAGGTTCAACAGCAACAAAATTTGAAGAGAGTCAATTTGAAGCAAGTAAAGAAAGATGTGTTCAAAGCTGACAAAGTTCAACCAGAGAGGTTTTACAAACTCAAAGGTTAAGGTCAAATATTCTCTGATAAGGAGTTTCCACTTCACTGTGTGGATTCTTAGAAAGTTGCTGAGGTTTTTATAAAATCTGATGGTGTTCTAGAGTCCAAGAAGAAACAAGGCGTTAAATATTCTTCTGGATAATCAAATTCTACACCAAAGAGCCTAACATCTAAATGGGTTCATGATCATCGATTTCAGGTATTTGATAATTTTTATGATCATTTTGGAGATGAATATTTTTGTGAAGCTTTGCAGATTCCCAAAAGGCGAAATGTCAACAATCGCTTGTGTTATAATTGCTGACAAAAAGGGCATATGGCACAAGAATGTCCGGTTTCTGTTGTTTCTAGTTCAAGAAAAGGAAAGGTTCCATTTGTTGGTAAAGCTGCCAAACAACGATTCATTGATGAATATGGCAGAGTATTTGATGAATATCCACAACCTACATTTTTTAAAACTCAAGGAAGATTTATTCCTCGTTTTCAAAATGTTCCATATGTAGGTTGTTCGTCACAATCAACTGTGACCGGTTCATCAAATACTGATTTACCAAAACAACAAAACTGGAAACCTAAGGTGGTTTCGAAAGGAAATCAAGATATTGGTCGACCAGAAGCGATTCGCTTCGGGTCATTTATAAACTAATGTGTTTGACCAGTGTACAGGTATTTGTAGAAGACCTATCGGTGATTGACAAGTTGCTGATGGATGAGTATTCTGCTGATTTAATTTAAATTTCAAGAAATATCAAATTTCAAAAACTAAAATTTTTCTGAAAGATAAAACTGACAAGTATCCATGTTGGAAGGTCAATTTTCTTCTTTTTACATTTCGTATGTAGTTTAGGGGGAGAAAATTGAAAAATCCAAAAATAGTGTCTTTGTGTTTTTGTTAAATGAAAATCCAAAAATAGAGTTTTCATTTTAAGGGGGAGAAAAAGGAAAAATACAAAAATATTAAAAAATGAGAAAATACAAAAACATAAAAAAATGAGAAAATACAAAAACATTGAAAATGAGAAATTTGTATCCAACATAATTGGGAAATGATGGTACATTGGCTTACGTGTCTGACTCGTGGATAAATTAGATGAAAATCCATAAGATCATTGTTCAATGTGCTTGGTAGGCTCGGCATTAAATCAGAAATTATCAGATGTGGTATACATTAAATACTAATGCTTGACCAAGTGGACAACATCTTAATGCGTATCTCATGATATCAAGAAAAAGATTTGTGAAAAAGAAAAATGAGAAGTCACTGTGTATACATGTGTTCATTTTGCAAAGATATAAACTTGTTTAATTTTTATTATTTTGTTAAATGATCGGACTTTCTCTGCGTGTCCACAAGACCGACCTGATTGTTGTTCGTTTGACGTTCTGCTTTATTTTCTTTGGTGTTTCGTATAACTCATCGAACTTTCTCTGCGTGTACGAGAGTACCGACCTGATTGTTGTTGGGTTATACAATTTCAACTTGTTTTTATTTTCTTATTTTGTTAAATCCGAGGCCTTATCTACGTATCGAAAGATCGACCATAAGGTAGACGATTTAACGTTCTTATTTCTTTTTCCATGGAACACAGTTGACGATATCATGAATTCAAATCATTATGTGTTAAATTACAAATGAAATCACAAAGTGTGATAAGCAAATGCATATATGAGTATGTCTGATAGTGTGGGGTACACTGGTCAAAGCAAACCTAATCAATACAATTAACATATCCAGATGTTATCAGTATGATTGTGCCTGAGTTTAAGATGGACAAATTATACTAGTAATCGACATGACTTATGTGCTGAAGTAACTGAAATTAAAGTGTTGTTCAGCATGTCATGTTCAATATGATCCCAAGTTGTGATCATTCTCGCAAAAGAAAAAAATAGTGTCTGATTCAGTATTGCATTTATGTTTCATATCTGAAAAATCCAAAAAGATTTTAGGTGTATTTTAGCATAAACTTAGAAAAATCAAAAAGATTTTTGGTGTGTTTTGATGAAAAGTTTCAAAAAGCCAAAAAGATTTTGTTTCTTATTTGTTTTCGACCGATCGACATGTGATACAAAATCAAATTTCAAAAACCTATCTTGGATTCTCGAAGAGAGTTTTTGCGGCAAGATTAAATTAATTTTCAAAAGAAAAGGAAACCGCGTTTCTGTCTTTTGAAATTGCAGGTTATGTGTGTCAAGACTCAAGCATGGTGAAAGGGGGAGTTTAAAGTATCTTTCATAAGTGGATCTTGAAGACGAAAGATGATTCAAGAGTGATCCAGCCATGCAAGCTCTATTTCTGACAAGATTTCAAGTTGAAGATCGGATGCAGCAATGTTGAAGATTGAAGACTGAAGTTTAGTTAGAATATAGATACACTACAAGTTAAGGGGGAGTTTGTTAGAGCATATACCTATGCTAGATGTGTCTCGTGTATTGTATCTAGATTAGAGCGAGTCTATGAGTTATAGTGGCAATATCAATGGTGCCGTACCATATGGTACGCCGTACCATTTGGTACGGGCACCAAATGGTCCGCCAGTTGGTACGCAGGCCAGTTTGTCACTAACTATAAATACCATGTGTTAGAATGATAGCTTAACACTCTGAGTCATTCTACACTTTCTTTGTGTGTTTTCTAGAGAGAGAAACAAGAGAGCTTTCATTGTAATCTCAAGTGATTCACTACGAATTCTCTTATTTACTTCTCGTGTTCACTACATTGATCAAAGCATGCAGTAGTAAGATCGTATCTCGGTTTTACACAAACTTCTTACAGAGAACATCTTTTGTTGAACCAAAGATTATAGCATCAACATAAATTTGTACCATTAAAAGATCCTTACCAACAGTTTTGATGAAGAGAGTTTTGTCAATAGCTCCTCTTTTGTATCCATGTTTAGTTAGATAACAAGAGAGGGTCTCATACCAGGTTCTTGGTGCCTGTTTAAGACCATACATGAGCTTTTATCAGTTTGCACACCTTGTTTGGATGATGTGGATCTTCAAACCCAGGTGGTTGACATACATACACTTCTTCATTCAATAACCCATACAGAAAAGCACTTTTGACATCCATTTGGTAGACATGAAAGTTTTTGTAAGCAGCATAGGCTAAAAATATCCTAATTGCTTCTAATCTTGCTACTGGTGCTAAAAACTTCATCATAGTCTATTCCTTCTTCTTGAGCAAAGCCTTGAACCACTAACCTTGCCTTGTTTTTTACTACAATGCCCCTTTCATCCTTCTTGTTTCTAAAAACCCATTTGGTTCCAATTGGTGGTGGTGCATTCTTTGGTAGATCCACCAATTCCCATACTCTTTGTTTGTTGATTTGAAGCAGTTCTTCTTGCATAGCTTCAATCCAACTGTTTTTTATTTCTCTTAAAGCTTCATTTATTTTCTTTGGTTGCTCCTGTGACAAGAAGCATGCATGTAGACAGATGTTTGCATCAGTTGATTTGCTTCTTGTGAGTACAGGTGCTTCCACTTCTCCTATAACATTCTCTAGAGGATGATCTTTCAAAATTCTAGAGTTGTAAGTAGGTGGGAATTCATGATGACAATTAGGCTCAGAAAGGTTTAATGGAGTAAACTCATTCATAAGCACTAATTCTGGTATTTCTGTTGAAGAAGGTGATTCTTGAACATCTTGAATTTGTGAAGCAACAGGCTCAGTGATTTCTTCATTAAGGTTATCAATAGGAGTAGGTAGGCTTAAACCTTCAGGTAAGTTGCTACTTCCTGTCTGATTTTGTTTTGAGGCATGTGCTTGGTTGTTCAGATCACCTTTGTTTCTTGAGTTTCCAAGACTTACAGTAGTGTCTTGATGAGTTACCAGATGATTTTCAGCTGGTTGTTCTGATTCAATTGCAATCTGAGGAATAGGTGTTCCATCAGAATTGAATTGAATAACATCTCCTGGAGTCAGGTTGAAACTGGTTGTTGGGACATAAGGTTTTGTGCTGACAGATGAGAAGAATGGAGGATCAACACCTTTGAACCTGCCATTTGTAACATTTTGAAGATACTTCTGTCTGCACATTTTCACTAAGAGGCTTATCAATAGTTATATTGAAAGCAGTGGTTAGTGAATCAATATCAAATAACCATGAGGGCTCAGTTCTAAAATTGTTCTTTGACTTTTCATTAAATACCACATTTATGGTTTCTTCAATAATTTTAGAACTGGTGTTATATACTCTGTATGCCTTAGAGACACCAGAATATCCCACAAAATAGCCATCCACAGCTTTTTCAGCAAATTTTGACAGTTGCTCATTGGTTATCAGTATTGTTACAGGACAGCCAAATGATTTGAGAAAATATATGTTAGGTTTTCTTTTTCTCCAAATATCATAAGGTGTCTTGTTTTGACCTTTTACAATTAAAATCCTGTTTTGTACATAACATGCAGTGTTTACTGCTTCAGCCCAAAATGTTACAGGTAATTTTGATTCAACCAACATAGATCTTGCAGCCTCAATTAAAGTTCTATTTCTTCTCTCAGCAACACCATTTTGCTGAGGAGTTCTAGCTGCACTGAATTGCCTAGCAATTCCTTTTTCTTCACAGAAAGAGTTTAAAGCATGATTCTTAAACTCTGTACCATTGTCACTTCTTATTGTTTTGATTTTTAAATTAGACTGATTTTCAAGCTGAGTAATTAGTTCTTTTAAAATCTCTGAGGTTTCATCTTTGGTTGCAAGAAAGAATACCCTAGGTGTATCTTGAAAAATCATCAGTTATTACAAAACAATAAGACTTTTTCCCTAAGCTCTTTACTCTTGTAGGACCAAATAGATCCATATGTAGCAGTTCTAAAGGACTTGAGATTGAGCTTTCCAATTTGGGCTTATGAGAAGATTTGTGTTGCTTTCCTTTTAGGCAAGCAATACATTGTTTAGTACATGTGAATGTTTTGTTTGGTAAACCTTTGACCAAATCAAGTTTTACAAGTTTGTTCATAGTTTTAAAGTTCACATGACCTAATCTTCTATGCCATAAATTTGATTCATCTATAGAAGCCTTGGATATAAGGCAGGTGATACCATCCTTAGATGTTGTATGTGCCATATCCAGAGTGTATAGACCATCCTTTCTAGGTGCTTTAATCAAGATCATTTCATTAGAAATTTTGATACCTGGTTTAAGGATGATAGCTTCTTTCTCATTGAATAGAACATTCAACTTCTTGTCACACATTTGTGACACACTTAGAAGGTTGAAGTTGAGAACATCAACAATAATTTACCTTATCAAAGGTAAGCTTCCCATTGGTAACTGTACCTTGTCCAGAAATTTTTTCCCTCAGTGCTTCCAAAAGCAACTGGTCCTCCATTAACTCTTTTTGTATTTTTCAATAATTCTTTATTTCCTGTCATGTGGCAAGAATATCCACTATCTACAACCTAGATGCTGTTCTGAGATTTATTGGATGTGTTCTGCACATGTTAAGACAAAGTATGAGTTAATTTCTGAGGGAGACCCAAGCCTTTGTGGTCTTGGGTCTTCCCATTGCATCATTGTATGTGTACTCTTTGAGTACAAGTGTTTGAGTCACTTCTTCAGTTTTTGAAGACTCAGCCTTTGACTGATCATTGGTTGAAGAATTTTGACTGTTTTGGGCAATAGAAAAAGAGTTTATTTCAGACTGAAAGTCTATGGCCTTTTGTCTTGTGACATCCCTTCTTGATCTATATTCCCTTTGTTTTCTTTCTTTTGATGTTTCAGAGAGTTTTAATTTGAAATCTGATTTAGTAGGATCACTACCTGTAGGATCAAAACTTGAAGATTTTCTCTGAAACACTTGTTTCTTTTGATTGCTTGAAACAATTTTAATTTGATTGGGACAAAAACTGTTGTTTACAGTCCTGGAGTTCTTTCCGGAGTAACTTTTGTTGTCCGAGGTAACTCTTACCTCGGGTACAAAAATTTTGCCTCCCGAGATAACTTTTATCGTCGGGTGCCCTTTGTCTTTCATTTTGTTGCTTGCCAGAGTGTTTTTGTCCCTCCGAGGTAATTTTTACCTCGGGATCATGAATTTTGCCTTCCGAGATAATTTTTATCTCGGAATCAAATTTTCTTCCTTCAGGAGCATAATTACTCCTAGGTTTTTGTTTCTTCTGAGTTTTAGTGACATGAAGCTGTTCAGATTTCTCAAAGTCATGATTGCTGAATTTTTCAAATCTTTGTTTGTTTACTGAGTTTGATTTTGTCTGTTCTGAGTGGTATTTACTTTTTGACTTTTTGATTCTTCAGAGTTGACTTTTTCAATATTTTCACAAACAATTTCTGATTTAGTTTCCCTTTTTTTAGCTGTTTGACTTTTGACAGCTTGGCTAATATTAAAAAAAGGATTGTGATGACAACTGATAGCAAGATGACCAATTTTTTCACATATCAAACATTCCTTTATCATTTTAAAATCAGACATTTTTTAGACATAAATAGTTTTCTCATTTGAAGAGTTTTGCTAGGAGCAAGATTCAGTTTCTTTGTTGTCTTTTAATTTCCAAAGAGTTTTCTTATTTTTACCAAAGTTGATGTGATTCTGAGGTTCATTTGAAACATCAGTTACTGATGACACTTTCTCAGTTTTTAACTCTGACATATAAATGGATTTTGAAATAATGGGATCAGGTGTAAGTTGAATTTTAGTCTCTTCATTCTTAACCTTTTTCACACACTCAGTGTATGAATCAGGATAAGTAACCTTATTATACCCAATTCCATTATTTAGATTATTCCCCGTTGTTTTCTGACTTAGCCACAGTTTAAGGTGTTTCTCATTGCTTGCCTGTAGTTTTTCACAGTCAGCAGTAGCAACAGAAAATTTGATTTCACATATACTCAATTCAGATTTTATTTCCTCATTTTCTTTGTTTGCAAAATCTAGTTTTAGAGAGCAGATCCTTGATTTGTGTAACAAGATTGGATTTTTCATGTTTTAATGCACTAACAAATCTAGTTTTGAGAGCAGATCCTTGATTTGTGTAACAAGATTGGATTTTTCATGTTTTAATGCTCTAATACTTTTGATTAGTTATTCAATCTTATTGTTGTAAGCAATATCAGCCTTTCTAGAGTATTATCTGATCTCTTTTAGACTTGCCATTTCCACAATGAGTTTAAGGTTATGTTTTCTATAATTTTCTATCTACTCAAAACATTCAGTTTTAGAAAGAAGAGAAAGAACTTCATTTGGTATTTCAGTGTTTACCTCATAGTTTGAAGAGGTATCCATGGATGAAGTAGATCAGAGTTCTCAGCAGGGTAAGAGATTTCTTTTGCCATTATTGATTGGACAGAATTCTTGCATGATTTCTTCCTAATAAACATTTGTTTTGATTAGCAACAAGAGCAGTTGCATGGCTTTGTGGTTTTGAGCTTGATGAGGGAGCAGTAGGACCTTCAGTAGATACACTTGATGTTGATGGTTTTGTTCTTGAGCCTATGTCATGTGTAGGATAGGTAACTGGTGTGTATGCATTGTGAGGTCTCTGATACTTGTTTCCTCTATCTTGGCTTGTGTTTTCTCTTTTGGGCTGCTTGCATTCCCTAGCAAAATGTCCTAATTGGTGACAATTGTAGCATTTTGCTTTACTTTTATCAAACCCAATTTGAGCATTTCTATCTCCATTGAATTTTCTACCTGCTCTTTTGTAGAACCTTTGTGCACGTAAGGAGATCATTGCTAGTAGTGTGTTGATGTCCATCTCTTCTAGATCATCAGTACTGATGTCACACCCCCAAATTAACCACTAACGGAGTTTATACCGTTAAGGGGTGCGAGCAAACCAGGACCACAACCATTAGTTACAAATACTAAACGAATCAGAGTAAAGTCCAAATGTTCATAATAAAAACAGTTTAAAGTATGCAGCGGAAATCAACATAAGTATCTCAGCACTAACCACGTGCTTTAATTACAAAACATAAATTGTCGTTAAATTCCCGAATTTAGTTTAAAATAAAAGTAAGTATCTTCTTGTGCCATGCCAACCTCCAGTGGATACTCTTCAACGATCTGCAAAAGTGAAAACCACACAAGTGTCAACCTAACGGTTGGTGAGTTCACGGTGGGCATGACATGCATTGGCCCGGTCTCATAATCGTATTCATCAACATATAAATAAGTAATAGATTTGCAAAACATTGCCAAGTGTTGAATTACCGAATATGCACTAGTTAAGTAAAAGTTAAAGCGGTCAACCGATATCGCGGGTAGCTAATCCGGTTTCCATGCACTAAGGAAGTCGTACTAGGGCTGAAAGCTGACGTAACAGAGTTTGGCATTTGCCGATGGTTGGTGCCTCCAGTTGTGTCCCTTTTGGGAGGCCCACAACTAAAACAGGCTGATATTGAACTCCGTTCGGCCTCCAACCGGTTGGTTACACATTTGTGTAACGCGGAGCAGGGTTTGTCAAACCTGTTGGGATATATAACAATTATCAATTTAAACACGAGTACGCAGCGGAATTAATCCTATGAATTAATCTAACTAACCGGATATTAGATGTGTACCTTTTTAGCTCGGCAAGAGAAGAATCCTTAGGATTTGAAGTAAATCCCTCCACGATCGCACACACGACACACCGATGCACGTATGCTAGTACTTGATCACGAACACCTCTCTTAGATAAAGCTTGGTCAAACCACAAGGAAAGTCGGATCCTTTGGATTCGGTTTCCTTCGCCGAAATCGTAAAGGGAGAGAGAGAGAGAGATTTAGGGTTTTTCCTTTTATCAAATAAAAGCAGCAAAAAAAACCTTAAACCCAGAGGGTCTATATATAGGTTTAGAGGAACTTGATAAGCAAGTTAGGGTTTAGGATAGGGCTTTACGATTTTTCGGCCCTAAGGCCTATCCTAAGCCTTTTCTCAATTGTAATCTAATTACAACTCTCTCTAATTACAACTAACACCCCTGTTAACAATTAACTGTTAGTTTTTAACGAAACCTCGTTAAATGTTCGTGATAAATATTAATTAACTCATTAATTAATACTAATACATT
>JBCNJP010000008.1:1451104-1479751 GCA_039602395.1 Deinandra increscens subsp. villosa | reverse complement strand
CTTAAATAAAGACACATGATTGGTGTTAGATCTACTATGTGGGTGTGTAATCTAGGTTATTGGATGCATGATGATGTACGAAGTTGCAAAATTGATGATCAATTGCATGTTGGTTATTTTATAAAAATTATTTACATGAAAATATGATGAAAATGGCCAATTAGGGCAAGATAGCAAGCATGTATGTGATTAGGAATCTTTTTCATGATTTTAAACATGCTAAATGATAATCTATGTGATTTGCATGAGATATTGATGATGTGTAATCATGGAATTAGCTTACATGTGATAAATATATATTTATCAGAAAATAAATAAATTAGGGAAATGCAAGAATATGAACATGAGGTTATGTGACTATGTGTTCGCTTGTCATAAATCAAATTGATTATGACTTATACGGGTATACAAGTCCCAAGTCTCCTACCTCGGTTGGAATGACAAGACTTTGTATGATTGTTCCTTCAATCATACATCGTATACGCGGTATGACGTCGTAAGTAATTATGATGCATATATGTTTGCCACGTAATGTGTTATATGTGTTATACATGTTAGGAAACATATAGAAACATTAATATGATCACCAATATGTTTTTAAGTCCACTCTTGAGATCCATTGTCCGCAAGTTGTCGGGACGTTCGGTCAAACACGGTCAACATTTACACGATTATGTGTCATAGGTGAAGTCTAGGAGGTCTTCACTACTTCTTGGTGATTGGTCCATTTGGAATAGCATATTTTCACCCTAAGGTGAGTTCACGACGCCACTTTTACTATTTAACGATTTTGGGGGAGAAGCCATATGTTAAACTTTTGTACGGTGTTTGCATTGCTTATTTGTTTTATATACTAGCTTATAAATAATAGACGAAAAACATGCAAGGGAGTCCTTCCACTAATAGCGTAAGCCATTTTATATCAGTCATAACGGGGAAATATTTGGTAGATCTACTGGGTCTCACAAAACCTACCCGCGCTAGTTGCTCTAGCTCCTACCGGCCCTTAGAGGGGAGAGGAATGGGTATAATGTTGTCCTAACTCGGCATTTTGTTCTGCATCATAGCACAACCGGAAGGCAAAAACTTAAGTCTGTTAGTTAGGGTGACTACGAATTCCTACTAGTTTATAAATGTCGTGGTGTAGCTAACCCAGGTATATAAAATGCGATGTTTTGATTAACTGATTTTGTTAAACTTATTTTCGGGAATGGGATTTCTGCTGGATTACGTCTCGATGAGAGTAACTGGTTAAACTTATATTTTCTGGAAAAACGATGTTTCCTACTTCTAAACTCCGTGAATTCACTAACCTTGTGTTGATATTTCACATGTTTCTTCTTAGGTCCTTAGGAGGAAGTCGCTAAGGCACATACACTTAGGATCATTGGTATTTGGTCTGCATTGTCATGTTTGGTTTAAACTTGTTTCATCGCCTTGGGCGAAAGATTTATTAAACTTTTCTTATGTTTCGCTTCCGTAAACACTTGTTTTGGATAACTAATGGTTTGTCGCTTCCGCAAATGGTTTTCTAAACTTGATATATGCTCCCGCACTGTTTTTGGTTAATAATACATAACTCTGATAAAATATGTTTTGAAAATGTGTTTTGGTTATTGAGTCGAGCATGTAGATGTTCAGAGTGTCTGATGATGTGCTTGTAATTGCACATCATTTATGGAAATAATTCCCGACATTCAATACGTTTTTTATATCTTTTTGAATGAATATGAGGCTTAGATACTTAAGTATGTTATATTGTGTTTCTAGAAGCCTTGATGGAGATTTGGAAGAAAAACGGTAAAAACAGAGAAGATACGAAGAATCGGGCAAAAACCAGAACGTTCAGCTAAGAGATTGAGAACGCGATCCCTTATTTTCCAGCCTCATTATGATGTGAAACCTACTTGAGATGATAGAGCATGGAAAATGATGAAAGTAGGCAAAAACGGGGGTCAATACTGAGTTGTAACGAAGAAGTTATGAACGTTTCAAGGTTATTGCTGAAAAAGTCAAACATGCCCTGTAATGACCTGTGACGGCCCTAATCAAACCAAAAACCCTAATTTTGGTCCTATAAATACAACCTGATGTTTATGAATGACTAGAGACGCTGTAGAACACAGAGGAAGAAGATTGGAGAGATCGAGAAGGCATAGGAGGCTTGGAATCATCACCCGATCGATGCTACTACGCGTCGATCATTTGGTTTGAAGTTTTTCTATTTTTTTCCTGTTTTAGTCATGATTTATGTTCCGAACAGATCTGAATTCATCTTTAGAATGTTAGGCTAGTTGTATTCATCATTTAGGTTAGATGATTCTTGAATGATTCGACTCTAATGGATAGATGTTTGCTATATTTACATGATGATTTTAGTAAAGCTCTAATGTTTCTTTCATGTGATTGACATTTGTTATGTATGCTTATGATGAATCCATTGATTGGTATCTTAGGACTTGATGATATGGAAGTGCACGTCCATGTTTAGGGTTTTAGGTTATTCTGTTTAAGTCACTTGTTTAGCGACTTGTGATTGAGTCTAGTTCTTTAGTAAGGCTAGGTTGATCTGGATGATTCTGTAGCATTGGTAACTGGTTAACAGAACAGTCTATTTGTGTATGCTTAATAGTCCTGTCTTGGATATAAGGTTTAGCATTCACTAAGGTAACTTGCGGTTCTAGGTCATATGTTTGGGTGTTAGATCTTGTCCTCTTGGTTAGTCAGGCTAGGGCTACTCTGGTCCTTTATCTTAGATCAAGTTGGATACTATATCAATTTCCTAGACCTAGGTGCTTTAGAGAGTCCTAATTCCATTAGAATAGTTAGCATAGCAGATCATTCCATAAGGTTGATGAAGTTAAGATGATTCGAATCCTAGATGATGCCCTTTATTATATTTTATTTATCGTTATAGCTATCCTTAGTTATTCAGTTTGATATCCTTCAATTCAATAATCACTTGATAAGTTTAATTAGTTAGTTAAGCTAGTTTAGGTGACATCTAGACTAGTTAGTTTAGGTTAGGGAAGTTAGGTCAGAGATATATTAGGTTGAGTAGGAGATTCGTATCCCTGTGGATCAACCCCTGTACTTGCCGATTAGACTATATTACTTAGCGATAGGTACACTTGCCTATATTGCGTATGTGGTTGGTCTAGGTAATGTTAGGGTATTATAAATTTAAAACCTGATAGTGCAACTATATATTTTGGTTTCACCGCCACGATAAACGCGCATCAAGTTTTTGGCGTCGTTGCTTGGGATACGACTAATATAAGAAAGATCTAGTTAGTTTCTGGCCCCTAGTTAATATAGTTATAGTTAGTTATTTTCTTTCTTATTTTATAAAAACCAAAGAACTTTAAAATTACACAAAACCTCATCACGATGGCAGCAAGATTCGAGAACATTGGCCTTAGCCTTATTAATATCCTTAAGCAGGATCCCCCATCTGAAGAAGAACAATCATGTCTTATAACTCGATTCTAATCTATTTCGGCACGCGCTATCACTATCACTACCCTAGAGCAATCAAAGGAGGAATTCCAAACCCATCACCACAAATCTCCCAAAGCTACAACACCGGAGACAATAAAGGACGAAGTGCTAATTTAAAGCTCGCACCCTACCGCACCAGACCCACCTCCGGATCCCAGCTTCGTTAGTTTCTCCAGGTTCATAAACTTTCAAGTCCAGTGGCATGATCTACAAGAGCTTGCTAATCAACAAGTCGTTGAGGATGAACATGAAGAATTGGGAAGTTGGAAAACATACGAGCCTTATGAGGACAACATTAAGATTGAACTAGAGTATGTAAGCGACTGGAGTGATGAAAAGGACGACATTGATGGCCTAGATTTACCTAAAGCAATAGAGGATGAGCCGAGCATGCCTTGGGAAGACGAGTGCGGCGATTCATACATTGGAAATGTTTTCGAATAAAGTGATTATCCACACAAATCAGAAGAACCAGTCTGTCCAGATGATCGTAATTCCTCGTTACCCTATAACGGGTTATTACATACTAACAGCGAAACGGATCGTTATCCATATAAACGGTCGTTACATACTAACACGGAAATAAAGAAGGAACCACTACACGAGGATATGAACTCCAGGGAAGCATTTGAAGTTGAAATGATAGCGGAATTCAGTGACTATTGGTTAACTGTGCAACTTAAGGATGAGGAGACTGGAACAATTGACCCAGAGAAAGATCTTGCAGAGATTGAAGCATTGCTGAAGCTGTCCGATGATAAAGACCCTCTCAAACCCTTTCTGTCCTAAAGATCGTAACACCTCGTTACCTAATAACGAATTGTTATGCAATGAGTTCGAAACGGCCCGTTACACCTGTAACGGCTCGTTACGCTCGCCAAACTCAAACAAGCTGTTGCTGATTAATTCGGACGATGAAAGGAGAAAGTCGCTAGAATCGTTGCTATATCATAAAGATGAGAGCTCTGAACAAACACCTACAGATGAGGAGTCTACTGAGGGGTAACTAAGGATTCAAGTGTGTGGATGCATACGCATCCACAATTTCTACAATTTGCACCATCCATATCTCAGGATGATTAAGTTTGGTCCTGGTAAATTTAAGAGTTGGTGGCCTGATGGTGCTCAAATTCACACAACCACCAAGAAATCTGCTAGAGAGCCACCTGCTAGTAATGAAAGGAAAGAAAGACAAACGAGGCAGGTAGAAATAAGATAAAAGAAAAACCACCTGATGTCAACCAAGTGAAACTTAGGAGCATAGGTGGGAAGCGAATCAAGGAGAAGCCACCTGATCGCGATTAATGCAAGGCCGAGTTTGGCTGAAGACTCGTAAATAAATATAGCGCTTCTCGGGAGGCAATCCGTGTTTTAAACTTTCTAGTACTTACTTTTATTTTGTTTATGTGTTCTTGCTAAACCGAACGTGTTTCTAATCTTTTGGTTCTTAAGTTATGTTAACTTGTACTTTGCCTAATTTATGTGACTTTTGTTAAAGACTAAGTGTGCGGATGGACCTCTATTTTATGATTCTCACACTGGACCGTCTTACACTATCGCGGTCTATATCGGGCCATCCCATCTAAAATGCCAAATTTTGAATTCACATAAGTATGTTAGTTTGCATTTTATAATTGCTTATAAGCTTGATGCTCTGATCCTTCTTCTAGCTATGTATCTACAGAAACAAATTTTTAGTTGGACATCACATAATGAAGGAGTATTCTTGTTGGAGCATACGCGCTGAATGCTGAAAGGAAGTGTGACGACACTTATATACAATTATGCGCGAACTTCAAGTCCCCAGGGGAGTCCCGTTCCATCCCTACATCTTTAATGTACATGTTTAGTTTATGCTGTTTCTAAATGTACATTAGGGACAATGTACAGTTTTAAGTGAAGGGATGGGAATGTCGGCAACAAACCATAAATTATATATATATTTACCCCCTGAAAATGAACAAAAGCTAGCAAAGAAAAATCCGAACAAATTTTAAAATTTTCAAATCTCAATTTGCACGAAAGGACACCTTTTTTACATAATTCACAGATTCGTTTTTAGAATGTGCTTGTATTGTCGTATCTATAAGTAGCAGGAACACTCTACCTAACAAGTTCTTTAATAAAAACAGATGATCAGGAGTATTTGACAATGTCTAGCAGGCCAAATACGCCCATTTACCCTATTCCTTGTGAGTTTGCCTTAGAATAGTAATCCCTTCTAGATAGCATAGAGTGATAAAAAAATGAAAAGAAGGAGATGAAAAAAACATATGAATGAGGGAATGTCGTGTGTCTAATACAAGATTCTAGGTTTATTTTGAGACCATGTTTTTGCCTTGAGACTGTTATGGATCTTTTCCGGGTCGTTAATTTCCCGAAGATGTTGGACTTTCTACATAAATCCAACATGCTTATCCTTGTACCCAAAAAGAAAAAACATAGAAAAGATGAAAAAAAAGAAGAAAAAAAATATTTGTATGAAAATAAATCACAATGACTATTGTGACATGGCTGTACGTATACGCCAAGATATACGTTAGGGTGGTAGCTCATACACCCGTGTCTTTAAGCAACTTTTCAATTTCTCCCCCATTCTCTGGTCAGATCCCCTAACAGACTCGGTAGCATCAACGATATATAAACCCATGAAATGCTTAGACATACTTGACTTTGAGCGTTCATTGAAAAGATAACCCTGAGAGTCGAGTGACATGGTAAGTGGAGTGAGTTGTGTGATATAATGCTAGGGCTTGCTAACTTAGTTGGTACTTCCAGTGATTTTTTAAATAACTGATAACTCGTTGGGTTATCAATCTTAGTATTGTGGTAAATTCTTATAGACTTGGTAGTTCAATGCAGTATATGTCTATGTGTTAAATTGTCCTTTTAGTAGTGCATGAGATATTTATAAACTTTCAGAAATTATTGAATTCTGATTTTGAGTAGGGATTGCTTAGGGACGAGCAATGTCAAAGTGTGGGGATATTTGATGTGCTTGTAATTGCACATCATTTCTGGCAATAATTCTTGACATTCAATATATTTTTCTATATGTTTTTGAATGAATATGAGGCTTAGATACTTAAAGTATATTATATTGTGTTTCTAGAAGCCTTGATGGAGATTTGGAAGAAAAACGGTAAAAAACAGAGAAGATACGAAGAATCGGGCGAAAATCGGAACATTCAGCTTAGAGATTGAAAATGTCATCCCTTATTTTCCAGCCTCATTATGATTTGAAACCTACTTGAGATGATAGAGCATGAAAAATGATGAACGTAGGCGAAAACGGGGGTCGATTCCGAGTTGTAACGAAGAAGTTATGAGCGTTTCAAGGTTATTGCTGAAAAAGTCAAACATGCCCTGTAACGGCCCGTGACGGCCCTAATCGACGAAAACCCTAATTTCAATCCTATAAATACAACATGATGTTTAGGAACGACTAGAGACGGCTGGGGTCGATCATTCCGCCGCAGGAACGACCTGTTACTAATGTAGAACGCAGAGGAAGAAGATTGGAGAGATCGAGAAGGCTTACGAGGGTTGGAATCGTCACTCGATCGATGCTACTACGCACTGATCATTTGGTTAGCATTGTTTTGTTTTGTTTTCTGTTTTAGTCATGATTTATGTTCCGAACAGATCGGAATTCATGTTTAGAATGGTAGGCTAGTTTTATTAATCATATAGGTTAGATGATTCTTGAATGATTCGACTCCATTGGATTGATGTTTGATATATTTACATGATGATTTTTGTAAAGCTCTAATGTTTCTTGCATGTGATTGACATTTGTTATGTATGCTTATGATAAATACATTGATTGGTATCTTAGGACATGATGATATGGAAGTGCACGTCCATGTTTAGGGTTTTAGGTTATTCTCTTTAAGTCACATGTTTAGCGACTTGTGATTGAGTCTAGTTCTTTAGCAAGGCTAGGTTGATCTGGATGATTCGGTAGCATAGGTAACTGGGTAAGAGAACTATCTATTTGTGTATGCTTAATACTCCTATCTTTGATATAAGGTTTAGCATTCACTTAGGTAAGTTGCAGTTCTAGGTCATATTTTTGGGTGTTAGATCTTGTCGTCTTGGTTAGTCAGGCTAGGGCTAGTCTTGTCCTTTATCTTAGATCAAGTTGGATACTTTATCATGGTCGTTGAAGCTTTATAGGTTGTTGACTCGTGCCTATATTAGCGGGTAGATCATGACCAATTTCCTAGACTTAGGTGCATTTAGCGAGTCCTAATTCCATTAGAACAGTTAGCATAGCAGATCATTCCATAGGATTGATGAAGTTAAGATGATTCGAATCCCAGATGATGCCATTTATTATATTTGATTTATCGTTATAGCTACCCTTAGTAATTCGGTTTAATATCCTCTAATTCAATAATCACTTGATAAGTTTAATTAGTTAGTTAAGCTTGTTTAGGTGACAGCTAGGCTAATTAGTTTAGGTTAGCGTAGTTAGGTCAGAGAAAGATTAGGTTGAGCAGGTGATTCATATCCTTACGGATCGACCCTGTACTTGCCGATTAGACTATGTTACTTAGCAATAGGTACACTTGCGTGTATTGCGTATGTGGTTGGTCTAGGCAATGTTAGGGTATTACAAATTTAAAACCTGATAGTGCAACTATATATTTTGGTTTCACCGCCACAATAAACGCGCACCATCTGACGACTCAGATACTGGTGGTGGTCGCAGCGGTCACGGTCGCGCCCTAGATCCTCAGAGACCCCGAGGGCGGTGGGTTTTTCTGGGATGTGACAGAGTGGTATCAGAGCAGTCATTTATATCAAATTTTGGATTGCATTAGATCCAACTATGACTTGAGTTAGTTAGACACACACATAGACGCACATATACGCAGTTCTCTTGTTTTACTTTATGCTGATATATATGTATATACACATGACTATACGTATTGATTACTTGCTATGCTATTATCGTTATTTCTATACCCCTCTTTCGCATTGTCACATCTACCTACGAGTAGTACTTATTTGAATTAACCATGCCGTCTGCGTCATCTGGCATCAGAGCATTATATGAGAGCTTAGGGAAAGAGACTTCGCGCGACAAGTGATTATGAGGATTCATCAGACGTGCACGATTTCGTCGAGTCATCTTATGTCCGTAACCATCAAGACCCTATGAACTAGAGATGGTACCGAGGACACGTGCGATGGCTGGTTGAGGAACAACGAGTTCCTGATAGTATCACTACTGAGCTTACCCCTCGTATGCTAGAGGCCCATGGTGTGCCATTCTTACCCCCGTTACCGTGCACTGAGACTCGGGTGATTACGGCATTGGTTTCATCCTTGGATACTACGTAGCGAGCCTTGAGTAACGCTATGTATGACATCGCGCAGCTGAGAGAGAGGCATCAGCATTCGGATGAGGTGATCAAGACATTGAGTCACAGCTTGAGAGTGACCGATGAAATGCATGATAACTTGGTCGGGTATGTACGGGCGATGCGTAACCGAGTGATCATTTTGGAGGATCGTCAGTAAGTTACTCAGGCCATAGTTACTACATTGGAGGGATTACCGGGAGCCAATGGAGGCAGTCCCGCAGATCATCCAGCTGAAGACCCTGATTTGAACCTAAAAGGGGAAGAAGAGCCAGTTATCATCAATTGAGTATCTCGGTATTACTTATTACTTAGAAGTATCTAGTAGAATCTAGGACCTCTTTGGAAAACATTATATAAAGTGTGGTAGTCTTTATCTATGTTCAGCATGTAAAAGTTTGACTCAATTTGAAATTTAATGAAATTGCAAATCAGTTGCGATTTTGTTTTACTTTAAGTTGTTGTTTGAATTTATTATGTGTTTTTCCTATTTTTCGTTTGATATTTATTTTATGCTTGGATGATAAACACCGGGATGTTAATCATTTTTGTATACTTTGAATAAAGAAAATGGCAGGTAGAGGTCGTGGGCGAGGAGGTGGTATTAACATGTCAGCAGAAGAGCTCAATACCATCATTGGGCAGAGTGTCGCGGTGGCATTAGCAACACATGCAAAGGCAAAAATCCATAGAATCAACAAGGTTGTACGTATAAGATGTTTATGGATTGTAAGCCTCACAGTGTTATACCCTGGATTCCAGTTTTACATTCTCGGTATCTCTTGTTAGGTTTATATCCTAGGATGTCATCCATCCAGGGACTGTTTATTTGCACTACATGTTCCTTGCATGCGCGGTATAAAAGGTCGAATAACGGTCCAATGGACTTAGTCAATAGCTGGAATACGCGTGAAGAGGAAGACTTGCCATTAAACTTGGTCAATAACGATCTCCTGCCGTTGGAATGAAGATCCCAAGAATCTCGGAATTATAGTTAGGGACTTTACGTATTTAAATGCGACATAGGGTTCATTTATGTTACTTAGGATCACTTGTGCTCACTCACAATCACTTAGCAATAGCCACAAATCACTGTATTTAGACCACATTTTAGTGAAATAAATCGGCAACGTGTGTTATCGTTGCCAGGGGTTTTTTGTGCTGGCGGCTCTTGGAGACATCCAGGGGTTAAGGGCTTTTTCCCTAAAAAATCCCCGTGTTCTTACTTTTATCTCGGGAATTCAGTAGTTGTGTTTGCGTAAAATCTATTTTTTCCCTGAATTCGAACTGTTTTAGCTGATTTCGAACAATTTACATTCAAGGCACCATACCACACAAACTACTTTGGTAACAAAATTGTGCTTTTGTAATTTTTAGCCAAAACAATTTGGCCCCATTCGTGGGATAACTGGTGTCAATTTTCTTTCAATCTTTTCTCATATTTGTTTTAAACCTGATCTTTACAAAAATCTATCAAAAAATGGCAACACAGTTGAATTCCTCGAATGGGTCTGCTCCTGGGAACACTTTTTCATCGACTAACATATCCTTCCTCCACCACCACGGTTTAGAACTTCACCAGGGGATGTCATGAATCGCAGCACTGGACAATCACTCAGCTATGGTGTTATGGGGTCAGGAAGTGTCATGGAGATCCTAGTTATGGTCACCAATGATGAATTCCTCACTATGTTTGCAAAGATGTAGCATTACATGGAACAACAAAAAAAGGTGAACCAGGATGTGATGGGAGAAATGGTGAGGTTGAGATCAGAAGTGGCAAACAGGGATCGGACTCTTATGTCTCTAATTCGTCCTACTACATTGAACTTCGACACCCCTAGAAACAACTCAAATCCTCCTGGGGATATCATTCTAGTGGAGCAGGGACTCACGGCTTCGGCTCTGGCTAATATGCCCAGAATATCAACTTTCAGGGAGCCAACTATGAATCCTGGGGCACAACTACCTAGGATGCCGGTAACATCCTCAGAAACTCAAATTTTAACATTAATAGTAACGGATCTGTGCAGGATGCAAGTGTAAGCCCAGTAGTGGCCAAAGAACTTCAGAAACTCGAGCGTGCCCGGGGTGGTACAATCCATTCCAGAGGTAGCACCCTTGAGTCATAAACTTTAGTGGTTTGCACCCCCCATACGCGATGTGGAGATTCTAAAAAATTCCAGATACCTAACATGAAACTCTATGACGGTGCAACGGCCCCTGAGCATGTAGCACAATACAGGGAAAGAATGGAAGTGATCTATATGCCTCCCGATATTAAAGAAGCATGTCTATGTAAAGGGTTTGGGTCCACGCTTACTGGATCAGCCCTGAAATGGCTCCTAAACATCCCACCTTTCTCCATTACTTCCTTTTCACATTTGATTAACTTGTTTAACAACCAATTTTCTTGTATTCGGAGTTTTGAAAAACTAACAAGTGATCTATACAAGGTAACCCAGGATGCAGCTGAGTCTCTTAGAAATCATGTGAGCAGATTTGGTAGAGAGACCCTGGATATCCCCAATATGGATATGGCCACAACAGTCTAGGCATTCAAGATGGGCCTAAAGAAGGATTCCCCATTCTACCAGGATCTGGTGATGAACCCCTGCCAAAAATTAGAAGAAGTTAGGCACAGGGCCTTGCGCTTCATCTGATTAGAAGAGGATCAAAAAATCCAAGAGAGAGTTGAAGCCTCCCCAGGATACGGGGCCTCTAACAGGAAATTAGAATCGATGCATAGGTCTCAGAGGCCCAAGCCTTACTCTAGATCCGACAAATCTCGGTTCAACAAGGTCGACCAGGGTGAAGAGGAGGAAGAAGAATACCCTACCTTTATTGAATTTTGTTTTAGTACTGATGTTGCAGGTGTGATTAATGCCATGCAGGATCTAGGAGACAAAGCAAGGTGGCCCAAGAAAACCGACAAATCCATATCCTGGAAGGATATATAAGTCTAAGTGGTGTGCTTACCATGAAGATTTCGATCATTTGACCGAGGATTGCATAGCCATGCGAAATGAAATCAGCTATTTACTGAGTAAAGGTTACCTGAAAGAGCTCCTAGGAAGAAGGAAAGACAAATCCAAGGCACTGATCAGAATGCCAAACCCAGGGTCAGCGACCAAACCCAGGATGCTGACAGGCCATGGGGACATCCTGAGCGAGTTGCATCCCCATCTCTAGGTGCTAAGGTAATACATTCTATTTCTGGTGACATTTGTGGTACTTGTTATTCTGCAGCTAAGAGACATGCAAGGGAAATACCTCATCTCTCTCCTCCAATGCAGGTTAAAGATGGCCACGGAGGCCAGGGACCTGGGGTTCAAAAACCCCAAATGGGATGTGACTGAATGGGCGGGTAAACTGCACAAACTAGGCGCAACCATCCCTGCTAGGTGTGACCCTGAGGCCGACCCTAGAACCAGCAAGGGCACCCCATCCAAGGTTTCTGCTGATCAGGCCATGGACATTGACCAGCCCAAGGAAGGAGAGGCGCCAGCTCAGGAGCCCAAGGCAGCAGAGGAGATACCGGTGGTGGAGGAAGCTAAGGACACGACCCATGATGCAGTTTGAAGGTTGGGGGTCGTCTTCTTGTTTTTTGTGGTTCTTTTGAAAACAATTTTAATTTTATGCTTGTGATGTTATGCCGGTTGATGTTTCCCGGTTTTGTTAAGACAATATGCCCCACCCCTGGATTTGGAATCCAAGGTTTTGACATGCCCCCATCCTGGGGTGGCCGGAGCTTTTCCGGACCCAGGATGGGTCTTTTAATATAACTGCTTTTAGTTACATGATTGTGTTTGAAATATTTGAAAAATATTTGCTAATTCGTGGAATCATTCTAGGGATTACCATAGTATTCCTGGGTTGCCCACAGGATTTAGGACTCCTCGTAACTTCAGTAGATTTATTAATGTTTCCTGTCATATGAACATAACAATTAGAATTAACTAGCCAAGTAGTTAATTTACTTAGGTTTCAACCGTTATGACCCTGGAATAGGTCAATAATCCTGGGCCACTAGGTAATCTTTAAGTTATTTCTGGGGTCATGCCCGGTGCCTTACTGGCGAACTAGGGATTTCCTCTTAGTCGTACTGACTTACTAGGGCATGTCCTCGGAGGCTTAAGTTGGTACATTAGCACCAATCCATCTTGAAAACGCGTTAATCGTTTTAAACCCTAAGAGATCCGCATATGTCCCTGGATTGTGAGGTTTCCACCAATGCTATCAACACGGATGATCCCACAATCCCAGGGTTTCACACTTGGATCACATGTGTCTTTGGGCGACACAAAAATTGCCACGTGCGTCCCAGGCGAGGCATGATAGCCCATATTCGGGTGGAGGAAGCTTAGTCCTCAAACCTTAGGATTGTGTTTAGGTCTTACCCAATACGGAAGTGAGATGGCCAGTCTCAAACTTATGATAAATAGGCTGATTACCCTTGGCTTTGTGCATCATGAGTATGCCTTGTTCCATGTACTCTAGATTTTTGAACAACCTGCATCTTGGGTACCCTGAATCCTAGGATACCCCGGATTCTGAGTAACCCAACTGTCAAAACATAGATCTTTGTGTATTCAAGGTAATGAGTAACAACCTCAAATAAAATATGATGTATGACTGATGTTAAAAAATAAATAAAGAAGATAAAACATATAAGGGAATAAAAGAAATAAATTAAGTGATAGAAACTGACCTGGATTTCCAGCATGAATTTTAAAATCAAACACATACCTGGGCAGCTGAATCCTGGGACAGGAAGCCTTACATGAAATACGCCTTCAAGTGTATCGCATTCCAAGGTCGTGGTAGTAGGTCTCCTTCCATATTAGCTAACCAATATGCCCCCTTACCAGCCTCAGAGTCAATCAAGTATGGACCTTCCCATTTAGGAGCTAACTTTCCATCCCCTGGATTTGTTGTGTTCTGAAATGCCTTTCTAAGGACTAGATCTCCCATCTTAAACCTTCTGATCCTCACATGTTTGTTGTAGGTCTTAGAAGTTCTTTGTTGATATGTTGCCATCCTCCAAGCCGTTTGAGCTCTTATATCATCCAGGGTATCTTAGTCTTCAACTAGGGACTGATTATTCGAATCCTGGGTATGACCACTGACCCTGAATGTTGGGACCACCATTTCTGTTGGGATCACTGCTTCAGTACCAATGACCAAGGAAAATGGGGTTTGGCCTCTGGCATTCTTAGATGTAGTCCTATCTGCCCATAATGCCAAGGGTAGCTCTTCTGCCCATCTTCCCTTCTTCTCTTCCAATCTCTTCTTCAATTTGTTTATTATATTATTGTTGCTTGATTCAGCCTGGGCATTAGCCTGAGGATGCACTGGTGTCGATGTTATCATTTTTATGCCCCAGGATTCACAGAATCCTGTGGTTCTACTTCCGATAATTTGGGACCCGTTATCACAAATAATCTCGGATGGTACTCCAAATCTTGTTAAAATGTTCCTTTTAATAAAGGATATGACTTCTTTCTCCCTGACTTGAACGTATGCTTGGGCTTCAATCCATTTTGACAAATAATCTGTCATAGCTAGCATGAATACCTTTCCTCCAGGTGCCTTGGGTAATTTCCCAACAATATCCATCCCCCATTTCATGAAGCTAAGGATAATCAGCATGTGTCTCCTAAGTTTTAGACTGGCCATCTCACTTCCGTATTGGGTAAGGCCTAAACCCACTCCTAAGGTTTGAGGACTAAGCTTCCTCCACCCGAATATAGTATATCACGCCTCGCCTGGGACGCACGTGGCAATTTTTGCTTCTTCCGAGACGCACGTGACTTAAGTATGGAACCCTGGGATTGTGGGATCATCCGTGTTAATAGCATTGGAGGCAACCTCCCAATCCAGGGACATATGCGGATCCCTTAAGGTTTAAAACGATTAACGCGTTTTCAAGATGGATTGGTGCTAACGTACCAACTTAAGTCTCCGAGGACATGCCCTAGTCAGTCAGTACGACCAAGAGGAAATACCTAGTTCGCTAGTACGGCACCGGGCATGACCCCAGAAATAACATTAAAGATTACCTAGTGACCCAAGATTATCGATATAATCCAGGGCCATAAAGATTGAAACCTAAGTAAATTAACTACCTGGCTAGTTAATTCTAATTGTTATGTTCATATGACAGGGAACATTCACCAATCTACTGAAGCCACAAAGAGTCCTAAATCCTGGGGGCAACCTAGGAATACTAAGGTAAACCTTACCATGATTCCATGCACTTGCAAATATTTTTCAAATATTTCAAACACAACCATGTAACTAAAAGCAGTTATATTTTAAAACCCATCCTGGGTCTGGAAAAGCTCCGGCCACCCCAGGATGGGGGCATGTCAAAACCCAGGATTCATAATCCAGGGGTGGAGCATTTTGTCTTAAACAAAAAACCGGGAAACATCAACCGGCATCACATCACAAACATGAAATTAAAATTGTTTTTAAGCAAGAACCACAAAAAACGAGAAGACGGCCCCAACATTTAGACTGCATCCTGGGTCATCTCCTTAGCTTCCTCCACCGGCACCACCTCTGCTACCTTGGACTCCTGGGCTGGCACATCCCCCTCCTTGGGCTGGTCGATGTCCATTGCATGGTCCCAGGGTCAGCTTCAGGGTCACACCCAGCAGGGCTGCTGAGAAACGTGCCCAGGATGCTGAGTCTTCAGATAGGGTGCCCTTGCTGGTTCCAGGGTCAGCTTCAGGGTCACACCCAGCAGGGATGGTTGCGCCTAGTTCACGCAGTTTGGCTGCCCATCCGGTCACATCCCATTTGGGTTTCTGGAACCCCAGGTCCCTGGCCTCCTTAGCCATCTTCAACCTGCACTGGAGGAGTGAGATGTGGGCTATCAGCCTGCCCTCGTCACCCTTTGCAGCCAGAGCAGCCTCGTGATCAGCCCGCGCATCCACGGCCTTCTTCTCCAGGTCCTGCACCAGCCCCAGGTTTTTGTTGACCGCCGCCCTGGTCAGGTTCTGCTTTTTGTTCAGAGCAGCGACCTCCCTCCTAGCTGAAGACTCAGCATCCTGGGCACGTTTCTCAGCAGCCCGGACCAGCTCAAAGAATCGCCCAGCAATCTGCAAGAAGATGTAATTTAATTAAACATTTTTGACCTTGAATCGTTTACCTATGTAGAAAATTCTGGGTAACCCTGGATTAACTTACTTTGCGAGAGGAGGCTTCAGCATGTGTGAGCAGCCCAACAGCATCCATGTTCTCCAGGGGTTGCAGGGCAGGAGCAGTGGTGGTAGCCCTGGTCTTACGCTTTGTGCCCGAGGTCCTTGAAGAAGGAGCCTTAGGGGCAGACATGGGCTCGACCTTCACGGAGGATAGGACTTGTATATGATGTTCATGTCTACCCAGCAGAAAAGCGTCCAGGTTAACGTCCTCGAGGTTGATGGGAGTAGCGGCAGCTGAAGTACAGAGACATGAGAAATCGACAAAATCCAAGGAACAAAAAGAAGGGTACCAGTACACTTACAACTAGACATGCTATGATAAGTGAAGGAGGCAGCTTCGTGGGGATCAGCCTTGAACTCTCGGTCCTCCTCGGTGATGGTTAGGAATGTCTCAAATCTCTCAAATGCCCCTGGATTTGTAGGGCCGATTGAACTCAAGCTAGGCACTACAAAACAGAAAAATCAAAGGTCAGTATTTGATAAAGAAAAATTTTCCCTTCCATTCCTCGTGAAATGAAGCCCGAGTAACCATTTGAACCTCCTTGTTCAAAGCCTTGAACAAAAATCGATTGCTATCATGGGACTTGAGTTCGTAACCCAGGGCTAATTCAGATAACCCAACCAGGGAATCGAACTCCCTGTTGAGACGGTCAAGGGTGCCCAGGATTCTCCATATGATGGGGAGGGTTTGGGCATAAGCAAGGCCGGTGGCCTCAAAGAACTCGGGCAGAAGACCGGTGAAAGGAAAAGACAGACCCATGGAGAAAGGGGTAAACGGGAAGCAAACCCATGTTTTAGAACTGAAATCCAACCTGAGCCTTGTATCGAAGGGTCTGATTTCAGCGGTAGAGGGAAGAAGACTCAACAATGACAATGCAGCAATGTCGGTGTCGGTGAAGGTGCAGGTCTCGTAGTTCCCGACTCTGCAGGTAGTTTTGATCGAGGAAATCCTCGTTGCCCGTATTTTTTGCCAGGGTTTCCGATCGAATTTTCTTGCGAGTCATGATCGAAAGGAAAGAAAAGGAAGAACTGGAACGAGAAATTACCTGATCGGAGAAGGTTGGAAGCCGGAGACGTCAGTGGAAACCTTTGCTCTCGAAAAGTTACTGAGAAGAGAGGAGGTTAAAGCTGATATTTAAGGAGGTTAGAAGTTGCAGGGGTGATGGGATGTTACCCCACGACGTGGCGCAGTAGATCCCTAATTAACGGACACAATCAAAACAAACGTGGATTAGACCCTAATTTGAAATTTTCATAGTTGTAAGACTTATCTACAACTTGCGAAAATTTGGGGGCAATTGTTATACCCTGAATTTTCGGTTGGTAATCCAGGGTACATGTATAGACTTAGGGCAGGATTGACCCAGGAATTCTATGACCCAGAATTTAACAGGTAACGCTGAATAACCCTGAATGTATCAGAACTGAGGTGATGTCCCAGGATGTCATCGAAATCCAGGGAAGTTTATATTTATTTTTTTCATGCATTATTATGACCCAGGATGAGTATAATCCAGGATCACTGTTATTGTACGAATGACCCAGCATGTGGAAATGACCCTGCATGCTAGGACATTGTTACTAATGCGTTTTGTGCCTTTATCTGACCAAGGACAGGTTGACGAAGTCTACCAACGGTCGAATGGAATGAGCTAGAGACTAATTTCGCACGTGGTCAAAGGACGTTAGCTGAAAACTCGACAACTAACTGAAAAAGACGTTGAAGAGAAGATCCCTGGAATATCGGACAAGTTGTTGAAGAGCTAGGAGTATAAATAGGGCATTTAGTCATTTTATTCAGCTGACTGGAGCTTTACTCATTGTATTCTCGTATTCTATTCTCTGTTTACTCACTGTACTCAAACATTTACGTGATCAATAAATTGGTAGCGTGTGTTATCGCTACCCGGGGTTTTTATGCCGCCGGTGCCTTAGAGACATCTAAGGGCTAAGGGCTTTTCCTAGTAAAATTCTCGGTGTTCTTACTTGTATTCAAGGCTTCATTTGTGTCACTAAGTTTCTTAATCAATTTCGTAATCAAACTTACATTTTTACCCAGGATTTTGACTTTTGTCCCTGGAATTCAACTGTTGTCCCAGATTTTTGCAAAAAGTTTTCATATCTTAATCCTAGGAACCAAACCTCCCAATCTTATTTGGTTCAAATCTTGCTAAATTAGCTTAAGTAATTTTTAGCCAAAACAAGTATAATATGAGGGTAGACCCTAGAATTCGCCAGTACGGCAACAGGATTTACCGTAGTTTGCCAGATCGGCACTAGGCTTGACCCCAGGAGTTATGGGCTTGACCCCAGTGTTTCGGGTTTGACCCCAATATTTACAGGTTAAACTCAAAGGTTTTTTGGATCTAATTCGAAAATCGGTGGGTTTGCCCGAAAATTATGACCTAGGATGGCATTTGATGCCAAATCCTAGGTATTCACTATCGGTTAACTAATAAGTTACGGTATTCCTAAACATGCAGGAAATAAAACGAGTGACGATTGAAGAAATGGTTTAATCTTGCTTTAAAGAGCTTAACCATCCAGGGTATATCCCAGGATGAAATAGGTTAAGGACTTACCTGCTACAACTTGTACATTTATTTTATGTTTATTTGTGCAAGTCAAAATCATTCAACACATCGATGAGTAACTAAAGCATAGTGGTTATAATATTAAAACCACCCTGAGATCGGAGCAAGTTGTCCGACTACCCCAGGGTGGGGCATGTCAAAAACCATAGGCATCAGGCCTATAGATGGAGCATTGTACGACTGGGAAAAACCCTCCGGAAACCATTACAATCAAAATACTTTTAAAAAAAGATTCACTAAAAGCAGGGAAGGAGATAAAAGACCATGGATTATTGAACAATATATATAGCTGATGCATCCTCAGCCCCTTCACCTCCTTTCTTCACCACTTCCTGCCCTGTATCCTCCTGCACCCCTGCATCCTTGGCCCCCGGCTGCTCTAATTCAACCCCTGATCCAGACGCTCTAATGGGGGGGGGGGCACCACCTTCGCACCCTGGGTCTCAGCAAAATCACATCATGGGGGCACAGTGCCTCCCAAGCTGTGCAGCTTCTTCGACCACAGCTGCACACCCCAGTTGGGGTTGGTGTGACCTGCATCCATCGCCTCCTTGGCCATCTTGAGCTTGGTCTGTAGGAGTGATCAGTACTGACTTCCTAGCCGTCTCCACAGCATCAACCAGGGCTTTCTAATGCAAGAGCCGAGCTTCCACTACCTTTTTCTCATTCTCAACCACCAGCTTTTGGGCGTTGTTATGCATGGATTTGGCCTTAGCTGCTTCCCTGTTGGCCTTGGAGAACCTGGATTTGAAGAACTCAGCCTCCGCAGCGCGATTTTCAGTGGCTTTGAGCAGTTCCAGCAGGCGGAGATTAGCCTGAAACAAGGTAAATGTAGATTAGCATTTGTTTTATAACTAACAAAAATCTATATGTAGTATACAAGCAACTAAGGATTACTTGGCGGGCAACGACCTCAGCATGATGCACCAAATCCTAGGGTGACATCTCAGACAGGGGATGCTAAGTGGTGGCAGCGCTGGAACCCCGGGTTTTCCTTTTAGTGCCAGAAGCCTAGGATGTGGTGGCCCGGGATACAGGGGTTGGCTCAGCCTTGATGGATGCCAGGATATGAAGGTCCTCATCTTCTTTAATTCCTGGGATGACCTCAGCCTCTAGGTCCTCAGCATCGAAGTTGGGGGTAGCAGCTATAAAGAAAAAACAAAAAAATAAAAACACCCTAGGATGTCAGCCATATGAATGAAAAATATGCGGAATACAGGGGTACTTATAGATCGACATGCTAAGAGTATGATAGGAAGCAGCAGAAACCTCGTCGGAGCGGAATGCACGCTCGGATTTAGGGATGCCCAGGAATTTCTCCAAATTAGCTTCAGTTCCTTCTTCTTCTGGGCTGATTTCTAACAAGTTGGGCACTGTAAAAGTAAACATTTAAGGTCAAGGTTTCAATAATTGCGTATATGAATCCTAACTTCTATCACAGGTCTTCCTACCCTTCACAATCCACCTATGAGGAAGTTGGTCACCCCCAGGAATACTTGAACGCTTCACAAAAAAGAATCGGCCTCTCCATTCGTCACGTTGGGTAGCACAAGGCACCAATTTGCAGATCCTTGGAAAGGGACTTGAACAAGAAACGGCTAGAGCCGTGGGATTTCAACTCATATGCCTGAGCCAACTTAGGCAGACCGATTAAGGGCTCAAAAGAACGGTTCAAGCACTCAAGGGTACCCAGGATGCGCTAGGCCACAAGAAGGGTTTGGGCGTAGGAGAGACCGGTGGCTTTAAAAAACTCAGCGACAAGACCAGTAAAGGTGTAAGAAAGACAGATGCTGAAAGGAATGAAGGGAAAACAAACCCAGGTCTTGGATGCAAAATTAGACCTTAAATTGGGGTCAAAAGATCAGATGATCGCAGAAGGGGGAGGAGACCTGAGGCTTTCACGGCTACGATGTCTACATTCATAAAATTGCATGTCTCCTACTCTAGGTGTGACAAGAATTTCTGGTCGATGAAATCCTCGACACGGCAGAAGTTACCCCTGACTCATGATGGATACGTCTCCTAGTCATAGTCGGGCCAGAAAATTGAAACAAGGGGAGGGGTGTACCTGATCGGAAAAGAGAGTCGGGACGACGGTGACGATGATCACTTTTTTTCTCTAAGGAAGTGGGTAAAACTGAATTAGGGAGAGGGGTATTTATAGTAGAAGTTACAGGTGTGAAAAGACGTGGGCATTGATCGTGGCTTACCTACTCCTAAATGAGCGGACCAGATTGAAATAGGTGGGATAATTCATCGCAATTCAAAATTTCACAGTTGTGAAATCTTATCCACTAGCTGCGAATTTGGGGGCAATTGTTATACTCTGGATTCCAGTTTTACATTCTCGGTATCTGTTAGAGCATGTTCCGGGTGTGGTCATTAATGTGCGAATTATGAAATTGTATAGATTGTAAATTGTAGCTAGGCTGCCAACGTACCTTGTGGCGTACGAGTTGGTACGCTGTTGCGTACCAAATGGTACGCTGGACAGTATGATACGCTGGGCAGGTCACCTATAAATAGGTGAAGTTTAGTCTTGCAATTCAGATTACTGGTTATTTGTCTTTGTGTTGAGAGGAGAGGTCTGTCCAACCTCTCCTAGAGCTTCATAGATGTATACTTCTTCGGTTTGTAAACATTCGACACAATAAATGACTAGATTTCTGCGTCTCTATCTTTCTATGACCTGGAAACGATCTGTACCGTGTTTTAACAGTGGTATCAGAGCCGTTGGCTCAATTTCCAGATTACATTTTCGTTTTTAGAGTTTTTGAGACGTAAAAAGCTCAATTAGGCGAGATTCAGTGAGTTTTTTATCAAATTTTGTTCAAACGAGTGTTCCTGAGTAAGTTTCACACCTAATATAAGTGATTGAGTGAAGAAATTGACAAATTCTGAATCTAGAGTGAATTTCGAGTTTTTCAGTGTTCGTATGCCGGTTAAACGTGTTGGTACGCCGGAAGAACACATTGGTACGCCCTTTGAATCTTCATCCGCCGTACCAGGAAACTCATCGAACGTACCATAGTTGTCCGGAGCGGTTATTTTTGGTTCACAGCGGTTACACCGTACCAAATGGTACACCGCTGACAAAAATGGTCCGTTGACTTTCTGGTACGTGGTCAATGGTCCGTTTAGGTTTTTGGTCCGCTAGTTAATGGTCCGCTGAAGTATATGGTACGTTGGAGCTTATGGTCCACCGCAAATTTCTGATGCATTTTTAGTGAAGCAATTTAGTGATGCGTTTTTAGTGATGCACGACCCCAGCCAGGGGCTATGCCCCTTGGACCCCGCCAGGGGCGCTGCCCCCGAGCCCCCGTTCATCAGTAATACACATTTGTGGTTATTTTCTAGAAAGGGGAAAGGTCATTGGGATTTCAAAGATCAAATCAGTTATCGGTTTTACCCTTGATTCAGTAGCTGTGAATTTAAAAAGAAGAATTACGAGATTCCGGTGCTTATCAAGAGTTAGTCATCGAATTTTCGAGATATGTTTGTGGGTAGTCGTAGTTTTTTATGATGGGCATATATTCAAAAACAAGTTTCTTATGATGGACAGAGATTCAGAAACTGGGGTGTGATTACTGTTTTGGTCAAAAATTATATAGCAAAATCAAGTAACCAAATTAGTTTATGAGGTAAGGTGCCCTGGATGTAAGTTATTTGAACTCAAGTTAATTAAGTAAAATTCAAGGTTTGGTTGATATGAATGGAAACACGAGTAAACACTTCCCTGAATGCAACTAAGAACAACGAGATTTGAAAGGGGGAAAAGCCTTTATTCCTTGAATGTCTTCAAGGATTGCCGGCATAAAAAACCCCTTCGGTAACGATAACACACGTTGCCTATTTATTGCTAAGTAACATATTTCGAGTACAAGTGTTTGCGGCTTAATTGCTATGTGGTAGTGTGATTACAAGTGATCGAGTGTGTAAAAAATAAAACCTATGCCGCATATAAATACATAAGTGTTATACCCTGAATTTTCGGCTGGTAATTCAGGGTACAGGTATAGACTTAGGGAGGATTGACCCAGGAATGGTATGACCTAGAATTTGACGGGTAACGTTCAAATGAACCTTAATGTATCGGGGGTAAGGTAATGTCCCAGGATGTGACCATAATTTAGGGGAATTCATATTCATTTTACTTTTATATGTTATTATGGCCCAGGATGAGCATAATCCAGGGTCACCCTTATTGTACGAATGACCCAGCATGTGGAAATGATCCTGCATGCTAGGACATTGTTACTAATGCATTGTGTGTCTATATCTGATCAAGGACAGGTTGACTAATGCATTGGTTCAAATCTTACTAATTTTGCTTAAGTAATGTTTAGCCAAAACAATTTGGCGCCCACCGTGGGGCAATTGGTGTCAAATTTTTTCAAACTCTTTTCAGATTCGTCCTAAACTTGATTTTTACCAAAATCTATCAAAAAATGTCGACACAAATGAACACCTCGAATGTTTCGGATTCTGCTGTGACTACTTCAATAGGCGGAGCCATCCCACCGGCTCCAAGGTTCAGTACCTCAACTTCAACTACACACAACGACGGATCGACAGTCAACCGTGAACTGATCAAAACTGAAAACATCCGAGAAGACCCTATCCTGATATCCAATGTTGATATCCTGACCACCCTCACTAAGATGGAGCGCTACATGGAACGCCAACAAAAGGTGAACCAGGAATTCATGGCCCCAGGATTCTGAGTTTCAACACCCCTGGGAGCGATTCCAGGGTACATGAAGATGTCACCCACTGAACAGGAGATCAACGTCCTTCGCTACTCAGATGACCCAGACTGATTTACCCAGGATGTCTACCATCATGGAACCAGTTGTTAATCCTGGGACAAACATGACCCATGATGTCGGTAACACCCCCCAAACTCTCGTCCATTATTCTAATACTAACAATTCAATGCAGGATCCAAGGATCATCCCATCAATGGAGCGAGAAATCCAAAAACTTAAACAGATGATCTCAAGTGTCCCAGGAGTTGTGCAGCCTATCCCTGAAGTTTGACCAGCAATTCATAAATTGTCCAGGTTTGCTCCACCAATTTGTGACGTGGAGATACCCAAGAGTTTTCAAACACCCAGCATGAAACCTTATGATGGCACGACAGACCCTGATGAACATGTGGCGCAGTACCGTGAAAGAATGGAGGTTATTTACATGCCCCCTGAAATTAAGGAGGCATGCATATGTAAAGGATTCGGGTCTACTCTAACAAGGACAACATAGAAATGGCTCCTGAATGTTCCTCCTTACTTTATTACTTCATTTTCACACTTGATTAATTTATTTAACAACCAATTCTTTTGCAGCCGTAGTTTTGAAAAACTAACAAGTGACTTGTATAGGGTAACCCAGAATGCAGGTGAAACCCTAAGGAATTACGTTAGCAGGTTTAGCAGAGAAGCCTTAGAAATCCCAAACATGGACAACTGCAATCCAGGCCTTCAAGATGGGACTCAACAAAGACTCGCCATTCTATGAAGATCTGGTCATGAACCCATGTCACAAGATGGACGAAGTTCGTCACAGTGCTCTACGCTTCATTAGGCTAGAGGAGGATAGGAAAATCCTAGGAAAGGGTGAATCCTCCTCAGGATTCAACGACTCCAGCAGGAAATCAGAGTCGTCAAATCCTAGGTCACAACGATCTAAGCCATATTCGAGGCCTGATGAACGTCGAGTAAACAGTGTGGACCAGGATGAAGAGGAAGAAGAATATCCTTCCCTTAATGATTATTGCTTTACTACTGATATTTCTGGTGTTATGTTTGTTATGTAGGACCTTGGAGACAAGGCAAGGTGGCCCAAGAAGAACGATAGACCTTCTACCTGGAAGGACAAGTCCAAGTGGTGCGCCTACCATAAAGACTTTGGTCACCAGACCGAGGATAACATGGCCCCGAGGAGAGAAATCAGCTATCTACTCAACAAAGGTTATTTGAAGGAGCTCCTGGGAAAGAAGAAGGATAAATCCAGGGAGCAGAACCCAAAATCCAGGGACAATGGTGCAAGGTCTCAGGATTCTGGACACGCCGATGGCCGTCTTGAGAGAGCATCCTCACCACCCCCAGATGCTAAGGTAATCCATTTCATTTCGGGTTGTTCTGATATATGTGGTACCTCTTATTCTGCAGCGAAAAGACATGCTAAAGAATCCAAGTCAGATAGAGAGGGAAGACCCAGAAAGAGTTTTATTCAGCCAGATGTCAAGGAAATTACGTTCGGGGAAGACGATAGAAGCAATACAATAGACCCTCATCATGATGGGTTGGTAATAACACTTCACATCGCCAACAACATTGTGAAGAGGATCTTGATCGATGGAGGCAGTTCAGTAAATATAATCCAGTTCGAGGCCTTGGAGAAGATGGGGATTCCACATTCAAAGATCATCTCAAAATCCACGGTACTCGTGGGTTTTAGTGGCGAAACAAAGAATAACCTGGGTGAAATCAAGCTTCCGGTCTATGTAGAAGGGCTCAACTCAGTTCAACATTTCTGTGTGATGGACGCACCATCAGGGTACAACGTAATCCTGGGTAGACCCTTGATTCATGACAACAGGGCTGTACCCTCAACGTACCATCAATGTGTGAAGCTGCCAAGACCCTGGGGTGTGATCACAATCAATAGTGTTATACCCTGAATTTTCGGCTGGTAATCCAGGGTACAGGTATAGGCTTAGGGCAGGATTGACCCAAGAATTATATGACCCAGAATTTAACAGATAACGCTGAATAACCCTGAATGAATCAGAATTGAGGTAATGTCCCAATATGTCATCGTAATCCACGGAAGTTCATATTTATTTTATTTTTGTCATACATTATTATGACCCAGGATGAGTATAATCCAGGGTCACTCTTGTTGTATGAATGACCCTGCACGCTGGGACATTGTGACTAATGAATTTCGTGCCTATATCTGATCAAGGACAGGTTGATGAAGTCTATCAACGATCGAATGGAATGGGCTGAAGATTAATTTCGCATGTGGTCAAAGGGCGTTAGCTGAAAACTTGGCCAACCAACTGAAAAAGACGTTGAAAGAAGATCCCTGGAATATCGGACAAGTTGTTGAAGAGCTAGTAGTATAAATAGGACATTTAGTCATTTCTTTCAGCTCACTCGAGCTTTACTCATTGTATTCTCATATTCAATTCTCTGTTTACTCACTGTACTCAAAGATTTACATGATTAATAAATTGGTAGCGTGTGTTATCACTACCCGGGGTTTTTACACTCGACGGCGCCTTAGAGACATCTAAGGGCTAAGGGCTTTTCCCTAGTAAAATTCTCGGTGTTCTTACTTATATTCTAGGCTTCATTTGTGTCACCAAGTTTCTTAATCGATTTCATAATTAAACTCACATTTTTACCCAGGAATCTGACTTTTGTCCCTGGAATTCAACTGTTGTCCCAGGATTTTTGCAAACAGTTTTCATATCTTAATCCTAGGCACCAAACCTCACAACCTTATTTGGTTCAAATCTTATTGATTTTGTGTTATACCTTGAATTTTCTGCTCGTAATCCAGGGTACAGGTATAGGCTTAGGGCAGGATTGTCCCACGAATTGTGTGACCCAAAATTTAATAGGTAACGCTTAGTAACCCTGAATGCGCCAGAACTGAGGTAATGTCCCAGGATGTCGTCGTAATCCAGGGAAGTTTACATTTATTTTATTTTTGTCGTACATTATTATGGCCCAGGATGAGTATAATCCAGGGTCACTGTTATTGTACAAATGACCCAGCATGTGGAGATGACCCTGCATGCTAGGATGTTGTTACTAACGAATTTTGTGCCTATATCTGATCAAGGACAGGTTGACAAAGTCTATCAACGGTCGAATGGAATGAGCTGAAGACTTATTTCGCACGTGGTCAAAGGATGTTAGCTGAAAACTCGGTCAACAAACTGAAAAAGACGTTGAAGAGAAGATCCCTGGAATATTGGACAAGTTGTTGGAGAGTTAGGAGTATAAATAGGACGTTTAGTCATTTCTTTCAGCTCACTCGAGCTTTACTCATTGTATCCTCGTATTATATTCTCTGCTTACTCACTGTACTCAAACATTTACGTGATCAATAAATTGGTAGCGTGTGTTATCGCTACCCGGGGTTTTTATTCCGGCGGTGCCTTAGAGACATCTAAGGGCTAAGGGCTTTTCCCTAGTAAAATTCTCGGTGTTGCTACTTGCATTCAAGGTTTCATTTGTGTTATTAAAATTTTATAATCGATTTCGTAATTATACCTACATTTTAACCCAGGATTTTGGTTGTCGTCCCTGGAATTCAGTTGTTGTCCTAGGATATTTACAAACCGTTTTCGTATCTTAATCTTAGGCACCAAACCTCACAATCTTATTTGGTTCAAATTTTGTTAAATCAACTTAAGTAATTTTTAGCCAAAACAATTTGGCGCCCATCCGTGGGGCAATTGGTGTGAATTTTTTGTCAAACTCTTTTCAGATTTGTCCTAAACTTGATTTTTACCAAAATCTATCAAAAAATGTCGACACAAATGAACACCTCAAATGTTTCGGTTTCTGCTGTAACTACTTCAACAACTGGAGTTACCCAACCGGGTCCAAGGACCAGTATTTCGACAAGTGGAGTCACCTCATCGGCTCCAAGGTTCAGCACTTCAACTTCAACTACGCACAGCGACGGACTGACAGTCAACCATGAAGTGATCGAGACTGAAAACATCCCGGATGACCCCGTCCTGATATCTAATACTGATATCTTAGCCACATTCGGTAAGATGGAGCGCCACATGGAACTCCAACAAAAGGTGAACCAGGAATTTATGGCCCAATTGACGAGCATAAGGTCAGAGCTACCCAGGGCTACGTCGGTTCAGCCTTCTCCACTCGACCCCAGAATTCTGAATTTCAGCACCCCCGGAAGCAATTCCAGGGTACATGAAGGTGTCACCCCACTGGATAGGAGATCAACATCCTATGCCGCTCAGATGACCCAAGCTGATTTACCCAGGATGTCCACCATCAGGGAACCATTCGTTAATCCTGGGACAAATACGACCCGGGATGTCGGTAACACTCCTCAAACTTTCGTCCATTATGCTAATACTAACAGTTCAGTGCAGGATCCAGGGATCAGCCCATCAATGGAACGAGAAATCCAAAAGCTCAAGCAGATGATCTCGAGTGTCCCAGGAGTTGTGCAACCTATCCCTGAAGTTGGACCATCGAGTCATAGATTGTCCAGGTTTGCTCCACCAATCTGTGACGTGGAGATACCCAAAAGGTTTCAAACACCCAGCATGAAACCTTATGACGGCACGACAGACCCTGAAGAACATGTGGCGCAGTACCGTGAAAGAATGGAGGTTATCTACATGCCCCCTGAAATTAAGGAGGCATGCTTGTGTAAAGGATTCGGGTCTACCCTAACAGGGGCAGCCTTGAAATGGCTCCTGAATGTTCCCCCTTACTCTATTACTTCATTTTCACACTTAATTAATTTATTTAACAACCAGTTCTCTTGCAGTCGTAGCTTTGAAAAACTAACAAGTGATTTGTATAGGGTAACCCAGAATGCAGGTGAAACCCTAAGGAATTAGGTCAGCAGGTTTAGCAGAGAAGCCTTGGAAATCCCAAACATGGACATGGCGACTGCAGTCCAGGCTTTCAAGATGGGACTTAGCAAAGACTCACCATTCTATGAAGACCTGGTCATGAACTCGTGCAACAGGATGGATGAAGTTCGTCATAGGGCTCTACGCTTCATCAGGCTGGAAGAAGACAAGCAGATCCTGGGAAAGGGTGAATCATCCCCATGATTCAACAGCTCCAACAGGAAATCAGAGTCCTCACATCCTAGGTCACAGCGATCTAAGCCATACTCAAGGCCCGACGAACATCGAGTGAACAGTGTGGACCGGGATGAGGAAGAAGAAGAATATCT
>JBCNJP010000008.1:1415278-1450604 GCA_039602395.1 Deinandra increscens subsp. villosa | reverse complement strand
CATTTGCAATGTAACTTCTAATTCCAGAAAATACACATTTACTGTGTGTTTTCCTTGTTTGTACCCAAATATTGAGATATTAGTAAATCCATTGATTCATCGATTATTCTTCTTAGATTAGCTTGTTCCTAGTTGAATTATAATCTCTCATTTACATACGGTGGGATTTTGTGGTTCATCAAATATCGTTACCCGGTGTTCCCGATATCAATAATACAAGCATGATGAACTTCCTTTTCATACACAACCAAGGTGGAAGGTTGTAAATAACCGATAAAATTGGCCATACACTGTGGTTTCTATTTCCTCGATTAACGTCTACCCCATCAGCGGAAATGCCTAGACGCAAACTTCTTGGATCATTAGCAATCTCTGGATATCTGTCATCTATAACAGTCCATGCGGTTGCGTCTGCCGGGTGACGTAAAACACCGTCCTGTATTCTACTTTCTGCGTGCCATCTCAAATTACATGCAGTTGTCAGTGACTAGAATAGACGTTTCAACTGTGGTATTATGGGAAAGTACCACAACACCTTTGCAGGAACATTCTCGTATATAACCTTTTTTATGTCGTCCACCTTCCATCTGGATATTCCACAAGTGGGACATTTTTGCAAATCTTTGTACTCGTTGCTGTATAGTATGCAGTCGTTGATACATGTGTGTATCTTCGTATACCCCGAACCCATTGCTTTGAACGTTTTCTTAGCCTCATATGTACTGTTCACCATCTCATTGTCTTCGGGCAACATCTTCTTTACCAAAACTAATAAATATGTAAAGCATTTATCCGAAATTCTGTACTTACTCTTCAAGTTGAAGAGGTGTACCAGCGCGGACAACTTTGTGAAGTCAGGACACCCTTTTTAAAGTGGCTTCTCAGCATCTTCGATCAGTTTTATGAACTTCTCATGTTCATGATTCATGAGATTTTCTTCCGTAGCTTTAACCATTTCAATTGTTTCGGCGACATCAGTTGGAATGCCCGGCATAAAATCACTCGTGTAGTTGTCTTCATAAGGCTCATCAGCCTTCTCTCCGTGCTTAATCCATAAGGTATAGAGTTGATCTATTCCATGTCTGAATAAGTGAAGAGATACCTCCTCCACATCAAGAGACACGTGGTTTAAACATATCGTACATGGACATGGAATTTTAATTTTTTCAATACTTTTTCGTGTGTCCATATTCTGTGATATTTTTATGTTTCGAACTGCATAATCTATAAAAGCTCCAACTCCATCGATATAAAGTTTTGTGTTTATATCTTTCAACATCCAAGATTTGTCCATCTCCAACATCAGTACCAAATCGTAACCACAGTTAAATTCACTAAATCGAAGAAATTTAAAATTAAAAAATCAAGTAAATAAAATGATGGGGAAATCAAACATACCTTGTATTTCGATCGAATGGCTTCAGACTTTTTTGTTGACCGAAATTGCTGTGAGTGAATGTGTGTTCATCATTTTTTGGCTCGAAGGGGTTGTGCTCGAATTGTGAATAGGTTAACGGTTATTAATTAGGGTTTATTTTAATGAATATACGATTCCCTCAATTAAGATGTTTTTTTTATTAAATATGAGAATCCCTCATTTAAAGTGTTATCTTTTTTATATAATTATTTTATAGGATAACATAAATCCATCATTTAAAGTGTTATATTTTATAATCTAATTATTTTTTAGGATAACATAAATTAAATATATATATATATATATATATATATATATATATATATATAAAGTTAATAATACTACTTAAATAAATAATATTCCACTATCCACAGTTAAAATAAAGTAATTATCTAATTAGGCTCAATTGGCTATAATCAAGATGACTTGAGGTTAAAGTGTGTATAATCAATATCAATTGCTCCCAATTGGGCATAATAATCACAATTGGGCATAATCAACATAATTTGGGCATAATGATCCTCAATTGGGTATAATTATCATTAGTTGGGTATAATGAACCATATTTGGGCATGATAATCATAGGTGGGCATATTCAACATATTTAGGCATAATGATCCTCAATTGGATGTAATTATTCTAAGTTGGGTATAATGAACCACAAGTGGCAATAATCATCATAATTTGGGCATAATGATCCTCAATTGGGTATAATAAATCATAGTTGGGCATAATGATCCTCAATTAGACATAATGAAGCCCAAATAGGTATAATGAGGCCCAATTGGGTATAATGAGGCCCAATGTGTATAATGAGGCCCAATTGGGCATAATAATCAGAATTGGGCATAATATCCTCAATTAGGTACAATTATCCTTAGTTGGGTATAATGAACCACAATTGGGCATATTCAACATATTTAGGCATAATGATCCTCAATTGGATGTAATTATCCTAAATTGGGTATAAGGAACCACAAGTGGCAATAATCATCATATTTGGGCATAATGATCCTCAATTGGATGTAGTTATACTAAGTTGGGTATAATGAACCACAAGTGGCAATAATCATCATAATTTGGGCATAATGATCCTCAATTGGGTATAATAAATCATAGTTGGGCATAATGATCCTCAATTGGGTATAATAAATCATAGTTGGGCATAATGATCCTCAATTGGATGTAATTATACTAAGTTGGGTATAATGAACCACAAGTGGTAATAATCATCATAATTTGGGCATAATGATCCTTAATTGGGTATAATAAATCATAGTTAGGCATAATGACCCTCAATTGGATGTAATTATCCTAAGTTGGGTATAATAAACCACAAGTGGCAGGTGCTCCTTTGTTTCTCTCTCTAACTTTCTCTCTCTAGGATTCTCTCTCTCGGTTTCGTGCTTTCTTCAGCTTCAGCTTTGATTGATTTCTTCCGATCAAAGCTTCTCTGATTCTAGGATCATGTCTAGGTCCTCGGATCGCATAAACAAATGGAGCAGCTCTATTGGTAATCAAGGGGATCCTCCGGATCCAGGTACTGCTGGTAAGTTTGGGAATTCTGTTAATAAAGGTAATGAGCTGCCATCCTATAAGCTTCGTTCTAATTGTGATGTTGTTCAATCTGATTGCTCTAAATTGGATGTTGTGATGAATGGAACTGAACCTAGAGCTCATCAAGGGGATCCGCCTGATCCTGGAGCTCGGATTAAGACCGAAACTACTTCTCTGAAAGATATTGAGCACCAATTGTGTGAAGCTAGCTCTGATAATGAGGCGAATGGTATTGAGGTACCTATTATGGATGGTGTGGTGAGCAGCGTTGCAGAATCTGTGCTGGTTGATGTAAGTATCTCTTACTCGAAGGATTTGACATCTATAGCTAGTCGAATTAAATCTCCGATATGTCCTGATGCTGTGATTGAGCCTTCAATCATGGAAATCCTTTCAAACCCGTCGGACATTGAGGAGCAGCGTATGTTTAGTAAATTTCTAGCTGTAGAATTGCAAAAGAGCATGGCTGATAAGGGTAGTATGAATATTAATGAGGATCAGATTGTGAATAGTAAGGAAGGTTTGATTTCTGCTGATGACTTGAGTAATTGTGGGAATGGGGGTGAAATTGGGCTTAATGCTGTTCCTAGTTCTACTGTTTCTGCTCAGCCTATTGCAAGTTGCTATATGAGTATTGGTGATACAGCTTATCACAAGGCTTGTGCTAAAATGCTTGTTGATTCTCCTGTTAAGCAAGTGAAAAATTTCTTTGTGAAGGATGATCCTATGTTTATGAACATGTCTGATAAGTTGAGGTTTTTGTTTAAACGAAAAGATAATGATAGAACTGAGTTGATTAAGAGTTCATCTAAGATTGTCCTTGATTTGGATGGTGAGGTAAAATTGTGTGCTCCGGTTGTTACAAAAAAGTTGAAGAGGGATGATACGAGGGTTATTCAGAAGAACAAATTTTGTGGGGTAGGAGTGGGTGGAAGGAAACTTATTAAGGTGAGTGTTCCTAAGTCTGAGAGTTGCCTGGTTGAACATGCCTTGCCTCCTCTTCTCCATGTTGGATATAAGTTAGGCAAATCCTCTCCTCCTAAGAGTATTATCTGCTCTAAGGATATCAATGTGAAATCGGTGTGGGAACAAATGAAGAAGGCTAGAATGGCTATTGTGGACAACACTTCTAATTTTGTTAAAAAGTTGCATTGTGATGGGTTTAAGGATTCTGTTTTGGGTACTGTACCTGCTGTAAAGAATTTTGTGTTTGGGTCTGATAAAGAGGAGGATCAGGGCAAAAACATGGATTAAGGTTCTTATGCTAAGGTTACTGCAGGGAATAGAGAGCAGCTTCAGTATTATCTGCCTGTGGTGTTAGAAACAAGAGAGAAAGTGGTTATGCTTAAAACTGAAATTCTGGTTCAAGCTAAGCAGATGTATAGGAATCATCTATATAGGCATTTTGTGGGAAGTAATTTGTCACTAGCATTTGTGAGATTCAATTTGTTTAAAATGTGGAAGAAGCAGGGTATTGTTGATATACAAACGAATGGTTCTGGGATTTTTCTGTTTAAATTTGAGTCCACTGCTGGGATGAAGGCTGTTTTAGAATCTGGTCCTTGGGTGGTGAATAATGTGCCTTTATGTATTAAGCAGTGGGAACCTAGAGTTAATATGGATAGATCTGAACCCAAATCTGTCCCTACTTGGATTATTATAAAAGGTTTGCCTATGGAGTTATGGAATACTTAGGGTGTTTGTCAGGTTTCTAGTTGTGTGGGTCATCCTATTTTGTTTGATAAAACTACTCAGAATAAATGTGATAATACTGATGGTGCTACTGGGTTTGCTCGGGTTTTGGTGGAAATTAAGGCTGATGAAGATCAGCCTGACGGAGTTCGTGTTTTATATCCTCAGTTGGGAGGTCTGTCTACATCCAGTGTAAATGTACGTATTGAGTACCAGGCCAAGCCTCCTAAGTGTATTCATTGCATGGTGTTTGTTCATTCTTTGGAGGAATGTGTTACTAGGCCTGTGACTATTCAGGAACAAGAGGTTAAGAATGTTCAGGATGCTGGGCAAACTGAAGCTATAATTAATGAAGGGGTAACTAAGGATGCTAAGGTTGTAAAGGATGGGGATGATGGGTTCCAACCTGTGGGAAAGAAGAATACTAGGAAGCAAGGGGAAGCTGGAAGTAAGTTTGTGCATAATTCTCCCAAGAAAGAGGTTCCCTCTAGCAGTAGGCACAATTCTCCTGAGAGTGCTCCAAAGGGGAAGAATGTTGGATCCAATAATGAACACAAACAGAATGTGGTTGCTAATGCTGGTTCTAATTCACAGGCTGACAAGCCTAAGGTGGTTTCTCCTGCAAATGATAATAAGCCTAGAGTTGAACTAAAGCCTAAGATGGAATATAGAGTTAAAAGTGCTAAGGGGGGTGAGTCAAAGAAGACTACTGATAGGAGTGATCTGAATGTTCCTATTAAGGAAGTAAGGATGAAGTTACAGAACAAGTTTGAGTCTCTTCAAACTGAAGATATGAATATGGATATTAATGAAAATGTTAAACCTATGGAATCTATCAAAGAGAAAGAAATGAGGTGTGCCAGGAATGAGAAGGTTTGTAATAAATATATTAGGAATTTATTGGTGGGTGTCAAGAAGGCTGAGTCTGGTTCAGAACTATTGTTTGGCACTATGGCTCATGTGAAACCTCCTGATATATTACCTAATGTACCAATAGATAAGTTAAATGATGTGTTTGATGATTTCTATGATATGCTTGAGCAGAGGAGGAAGGATGAGGTAATAAGTTGTATTCAAACTAGGCAAATTCCTCATAGTAGTAGTTTAGAGAAATGGAGTTTTCTTCAACTAAAGTTCTATCGTAAACTGTGCTTGGTGCATGATTTCCGGGAGGGGGTTGGGTTTGCTTTTATTGAATATATGGATGATGCTGAGGGGTCTGATGGTTATTTTAGTGCACCGGAATCTGAGATTAATGAGGTGGCTTCAGAGGAGAATGAAATGGGTAAGTTTATGAGTCTGGATAATGCTTCTAGCTCTGTGGACAATCAAGCATTGGGTGTCCATTCTGCTCCTGTCAAATCTCAATGAATATGAATATTCTTACTTGGAAGATAAGGGGTTTGGTTAAGAAATCTCATCAGAACCAACTCTTGAATATTATGAATGAGCATAGAGTGAACATTTGTTGTATTATGGAAACTCATGTTAAAAGTTAGAGTCTTCAGAAGGTTTGTAGTCATGTTTTTGGATCATGGAACTGGGTTGCTAATAATGTTTATTGTCAGAGCTGGGTCAGGATTATTGGTGCTTGGGACCCCGCTGTGTTTGATGTTATGGTTGTTAGTCTCACTGATCAGCTCATTAATTGCTTGGTTAAGTCCAGAGATGGAAAGTATAAGTTTTATTGTACTTTTGTTTATGCTCATACTAAAGCTTTTCAGAGGAAACCACTCTGGTTTGAGCTTGAAAAGTTTGGTAATACAATCAATAATGAGCCTTGGTTAGTTTCTGGTGATTTTAATGCCACTCTGGACCCTGCAGAAAGCTCCTCAGGTACCTCTCATATAGTTTCTTCAATTTATGATTTTAGGAACTGTTGCTTGAATACGGGCATCAGTGACATTCCTTATTCTGGCTTAAAATTTCCCTGGAATAAAACTCCTGGGAAGGCTAATGGACTGCTTAAGAAACTGGATAGGGTTATGGGCAATTCTTACTTTTTGTCTTCTTTCCCTGAAACTAAAGTTTAATTTCTCCCTTTTTATGCCTCTGATCATTCCCCCAGTATTATTACTCTCCCTGTTAAGCAGCAATGGAGACCTAAGCCATTAAAATTTCAGAATTATCTTACCCGCAAACCATCTTTTTTACCTATTGTTGAGAATGCTTGGAAGCAGTTTGTTCCTGGATGTACGATGTATTCTGTTGTTACTAAGCTCAAAATCATGAAGAAACCTCTCAGGAAGCTGGCTTTAGAGCAAGGAAACTTAAATGTAAAAGTTAATATTCTTAGAAGAGAATTGGGAAGGGTTCAAGAAGAATTGGTAAATGATAACTCTAATCAAGCCCTTAGGGATGAGGAATTGGTTTATTTGCAAGCTTTGAAAATTGCTGAGAAGGATGAGGAATTGTTCTTGAAGCAGAAGGCTAAAGTTGAGTGGTTGGCTGCTGGTGATCAAAACACTAGCTACTTTCATAAAGCCGTTAAGGGGTGGCAGTCTAGAAGTAGAATTCATGGGATCTTGGATATGCAAGGCAAGTACTATGAAGGGGAGCAAGTGGGTGATGCTTTTGTTAATCATTTCAAATCTTTTATGGGTTGTGATATCTCTGTCAAACCTGTAAATTGTCCTGCTACTTTGTTTACTAAGAAGATTCCTAGGAATGTTGCTGATTTTATGGTAAGGCTTGTAACAAATGAGGAAATTAAAGCTGCTATGTTTGATATTGATGATGATAAGGCGTCTGGGCCTGATGGGTTCTCTGCAAAGTTTTTCAAATGCTCTTGGTCTATTATTGGAGATGAGGTCTGTCATGCCATTAAGGAGTTCTTTGATAATGGCAAGCTTTTAACTGAAATTAATGCAACTATTATTTGCCTGGTCCCTAAATGTAGGAGCCCTTCTATGGTTGCTGATTTTAGGCCAATTGCTTGCTGCAATGTCTTGTATAAAGGCATTACCAAGGTGATTTGTAATAGGCTTAAAGATTCTCTGGACTTGGTGGTCAGTAATAATCAGTCTGCTTTTGTTCCCGGAAGACAAATTTCTGATAATGTGCTTCTAATTCAAGAGCTAATGAGGAATTATCATAGAAAGAGTGGGGCTAGAAGACTTGCTGTGAAGATAGACCTTCAAAAAGCCTATGACATTGTGAGTCACTGTTTTCTTGAAGATTGTCTGATTAATTTTGGTTATCATATGTGCATGGTGGCTTGGATTATGAAATGTCTTAGGTCTGCCTGTTATTCTATTAATGTCAATGGGGATAGTCATGGGTTTTTTAAAAGCCTAGGAGGTTTAAGGCAAGGGGATCCTATGTCTCCGTATTTGTTCACCCTTGTTATGGAAATTCTTTCTCTTATGATCAAAAGGAAGATCAGTGAAGCTGAAAACTTTACATATCATTAGAAGTGCTCTAAGCTTAGGATTACAAACTTATGTTTTGCTGATGACCTGCTGGTATTTGTGAATGCTGATACTGTTTCTGTGAAGGTCATTAAAACTTCTCTAAAAGAGTTTAGTGATTCTTCTGGATTGTTACCTAACATGAACAAGAGTACTATGTACTTTGGTAATGTTCCTCCTGGTGTCAAAGCTCAAATAATGGAATTATTACCCTTCAAAGTTGGTTCTTTGCCTGTCAGGTATTTGGGTCTTCCTCTTCTTACTAAAAGATTGTATTCTAAAGATTGTGCTAGCTTGATTGACAAAGTGAAGAAAAGAGTTAATGACTGGAAAAACAAGTCTCTTTCCTTTGCTGGGAGGTTGCAGTTAATTAAGTTTGTCTTATCTTCTATGCAAGTCTATTGGGCATCTGTGTTCTTACTTCCTGTTGCTATTATTGAAGATATTGAGAGAATTATGAACAAGTTCTTATGGACTCAGTCTGACTGTTTTAAAGGGAAGGTGAGGGTTAGCTGGGATGATGTTTGCTTACCTAAAGCCCAAGGAGGTTTGGGAATCAAATCTTTAAGAGTAAGAAACATGGCCTTAGTGTCTAAACTGGTTTGGAATATTGTTACTAGGAAAGATAACATTTGGGTTAAATGGATCTACGCTCATAGATTGAAAGACATAAGTTTTTGGGGCTTTCCTGATAAAAGAGACAAATGCTGGAGTTGGAGAAATATCATGAAATGTAGAAGTGTTGTCTGGTCTCATTGCCATTCTCAAGTTGGCAATGGGGAAAAGACTTCTGTTTGGTATGATTTGTGGCATCCCCTTAGTCCTCTTTGTGCTTTTATTAGCAGAAGGGAAATAAATAGGGTTGGATTGAGTGCTGATATCAAAGTGAAAGATGTGGTAGGGAATGAAGAGTGGGCCTAGCCTGAGGAATGGCAGGATAAATTTCCTGGATTATTTGAATTTGAGCCTCCTAAACTTGTGGATGGAAAGGGTGATATGGTTGTTTGGAAATCCAATAATGATATTTTGGGGGAATTTTCTACCAAAAGGGCTTTTAATGACCTATGTAGTGTTAAACCTGATGTTTCATGGGCTTCTATAGTTTGGTTTAGCCAGAGTATTCCTAGGCATAGCTTTATACTCTGGTTGGCTTGTAGAGGCAGACTTCTTACTCAAGATAGGTTGCAAAGATGGGATAAAGAGAGGAGCCTGAAGTGTGTTTTCTGTTCTAATCAGTGTGACAGTCATTCACATTTGTTTTTTGAGTGTGAATACCCTCAGATGGTATGGGTTAAGTTGAAAAGAATTGCTTTGCTTGACAATGCTCCTAGTACTTTATTGGGGGTGTGCTGAGGTTATTAAATCTTCTACCAACACCAAGTCTATTAGAGCTATAATCCAGAGATTGATGCTTGCTGCCATGGTTTACTTTATATGGCAAGAAAGGAATTTAAGAACCTTTCAGGATAGAGAAAGGAGTGTGGAGACACTCTGTATTCAAATTCAAGAAATTGTGAGAATGAAACTGTTGGGGTTGAAAATCAGAAAAACTCCTTTAACTATGAGGATGAGTGAAATCTGGGGTTTCAAGGTGTATCAGGAGGTTGGTAACAAAGATGGGCAACATGATACTACAAAACAATGAGAATTGCTGGGGCAGAGGGGGATTGAGTTTAATGGGGTTAGATCACAGAGAGAGTTACTTTGGAGCTATGAAATTTGTCCTTATTCACATCTGGAGCATTCTAAATTCTGAGTGGAGAGGGGACCTTGGGAGGGCCTGGTTTGGGAATTTATACTTCACTGTGAGTTTTGGGGTTGGGGATGGGTCTTGGTTTGGTACACTGTGCACATAACACACTTGTTTCATGCTGAGTGGTGAGTGTAGATTTGGTGAGGTAGGTGGGAAGGGGCTTTGCTTGGTTTGGGTTCCCAAATTTGATGTTGAGGACTTGAAAATACTTTGGGTAGTCATCTGGCAAACTTGGTTGTTTCCCTGTTTCTTATCTGTCCTGTTGGTCTATTTTTTGTTTTATTATTTCACTCTGTTGGTTTTTTGGTTCACATTTGAATTAATAACCAATTCTGCTATCTTATATTGGTGGTTAGGTTATGGGTGGCATGTTATATGCACCTGCCAGGGAGACATAAGGATGGATCATACCGGGTCTTATAGGACATCATTTTCCACCCCAAATTTTTACTTTTTTAGACCCATTCACCGGTATGAGAACCCTGTTGGTAAATTGATAGAGTCAGCCTTTTATTTTTTCATCTTTGTGTCTTTGAGTCCTATTATTCCTTTACAAAGGGTTGGGGAGGGAATGGTGCTTTCTATGATTTTGGTGTATAGGGTAAAGAATCCTGTATTTGGAATTCTATACATCATGGAGTTAATGTCATATGGAAGCACTAGGTGGTGTGAGGATAGATTATTTAGGCAGGTTTTGGTGCAGTGGGCTGAAGGTGGTGGTGCTGGAGGTCATTGCATCATTTCTCTATTACATGTTGTAAACAAAAGGGTTAAAAAATATTGTGCAACTGAGATGCTGTTTAGATATTTGAAGCTGCTGATTATTGATTTTGTTACAACAATGAGTTCAGCAATTGCAAGGCTGGGGTTGGGTTGTGTTGTGGGTCAAGGCTATGTAATGCTATGCTCAGTTAGCTATTTTATAGGTACTGTTACAGTTAAAATGATTTTTGATATGTTAGTTAGGAAAGGTTATGGAGAGCTCTGTTTTTCCTGGTGTGTTCTAAATGGGTTCCTAAGAGGCTGGAAATTACTGTGTATACAGGGGCAATTTGGTCATCTGTATGGGTTAGTTGTTGGGGTGCAAGGCTAGAATTATGATTCATGGAGATGGTTTGGTTATGGGAAGATCATTTACTCTAGACACAATTGTTGGGCTATATTTTATTAAGGCATGAACATTAGTTAATGGGCTAGTTTATTGTTTTGGGCTTATTAGATATTGGGTTTATTATAGTTTACTATTGGGCCATGTGGGCTTCTTACTAGTTTACGATTTTTTGTAATAGGGCTTGTATGAGGTACTATATAAGCCTCACTTGTTTATGATTTTGGGAAGCTTTTCAATACAATCCAAGGGGTTTACGATTTCTGTGTGCTTCCTTATTTTTTAGATCAGCTTCAACAAGTGTTATTTCTCATTCAAGATTAGATCTTTTCCTTAGATCTAATCTATTTCTTCTACTTGTTTCTTGAATCAATCACATTTGAGGATTCCGTACTCATTTGTGATTAGATATCGTGTTGACGGTTTGATCTCGGACCTACAATTGGTATCAGAGCCAAGAATCAGTGATTCGAGGCTCACACGATATTGATTCAAGCTGTTTTTCTAGAAAAATCTTGGTTTGTTGAAGATTTGAAGGTGTTTGGAGTGTTTACGATTTTTTGCTGTTGCTGTTCTTCATGTTTCCGATTGATATTCTGGGTTTTGTTGGTGTTTACGACTATGTTATTTGAAGATTTGCATCGGAATCGAGTTCACGATTTCAAGACAGCATTTTTATTGTGTTTACGATCAAGAGTTTGGAGTTTACGATTGCTCTGAATCGTAATTGGTGTTTATGATTTTGCTATACCGGAATCGCTAGTCGTAATCGTAGTTTACGACTGGTTTAATCGTAATTGGAGTTTACGATCCCTTCTAATCGGAAACAGGTGTTTACGACAATCGGAGTCGTAATCAGTTATCGTAATCAAGGTTTACGATATTCGCGATCGTATTTGGTGTTTACGATTTTTGCTTGGATCGTAATCAGTGTTCCCGGTCGTAATCTGGTGTTTACGATCGTAATCAGGAGTGTGTCATCGTAATCTCATTTGTTTGGACATTTGGACATTAGTTTTAGGTTCCCTAAGCTTACGAAATGGATCTCGAACCAAGTATGTATCAGAAGTTGGATTTTGAGATTGGATCTATCACTCGTCCACCTAGACTCACATCAGCGGATAACTTTTTGGAATGGAAATATCGATTTGAAAATCACTTGAAGAGTGTTGACCTAAGACTCTGGAGGGCAGTTATTCATGGACCATTCACACCTACTCACGCAGAAGGAGTTAATGCAGGGAAGGTCAAGACAGAAGATGAGTATGATGATGATGATTGTGAAAGATGCAACAAAGCAGAAAGAGCATTTGCCATCATGACTATGGCATTAACACCAGATATTGCTCAAGGTTTTAAACACTGCAAGACCGCTAAGGAACTCTGGAACGCTTTGGTTGTGGCTTATGAAGGGAATCCTGACATAAAGGCAAGCCGCAAGCAAATGCTGAAGCAAAAGTTTAATATGTTCAACCATGTTCAAGGTGAATCGTTTGAGGCTCAGGTGCAGAGGTTTGTGTCTCTGATGGCTGAAATGTCCAGCTATAATGTTGAACCAGACAAGGAAGACAAGAATCTGAAACTGTTGAATAGTTTACCCAAATCTTGGAACACCAATATCTCTATCATCAAGGACAACAACAGACTGAGTGAACTATCTCTTGATGAGCTAATCAACAAACTCAAGTCCAAGCTAATCGATGACAAGTAGAGATAGTTGAATCATATAAGCTCTCTTAGTTTTGCGGGGAAGCTAAATCAAGCTCTGTTGTCACAAGATGTGGAGGCTAAGCATGAAGTGAAGTCAACTGGAAATGGATCAAGCTCAGTCGCAAAGTCAACTGCTTTTGTGGCTCAACCTCAAGGAAGTTCAAGTGGAAGTGTCAACCCTGATGATACGAATGATACCAATTTTGCTCTTGGTATGGGTTTTATGAACAGCTACCATGCTCTCATGGTCGGAACTCTCGTGCCTACTGATATGTTGTCTGGTGAGCTAAACCAGATAAATCCTAAAGATGTTGAGATGTTGGATGTCTCATGGCAGATGGCTATGGCAGTCTTCAGAGCAAAGAAGTTCATGGCAAAGACAGGGAGAAACATCTGGAAAGATCAAGACAAGATAAGGATGGGGTTTGACAAAAGCAAGCTGAGGTGCTACAATTGTGATGAATATGGGCATTTTGCTAGGGAGTGCACTAAGCTTAAGAAAGAGAAGTTCGAAGAGAAGAATGTTGCTGAGGTCAAAGGTAAGGTTGAAGCAAAGGCTTTGGTTGTTCAAGAAGGAGGCGGTTATGATTGGACTCCTCAATTGAAAGAGTTTAGTATGTCTCATGCAATGATTGCTGCCATGGAAAGGGATGAAGATGAAGAGCATGCTTTTATGGTTACTGATGAAACTCCTGTGGAAGACAAGGAAGCCTTCGTTGGTGAAGCTGAAAACCTCAAGGTATGTTCTGATCCCACTTGTGCTCGTATAATTCCTGGTCTTAGACAAATCTGTAAAAATTACCAAATAGAATTGTTTGAGATCAAGTGTGAAAGGAGTTCATTTAAGGGTAGATGGCAGAAAAATGAGGAGAAGGTTAAAGCTCAAAAGCTAGACATAGTAAAATATCAAAAACTGGCAACTGAGAAAACTCTCCTGTATGACAATGCTAAGTTAGAAATAGCTGAGAAGGTAGATGAGAATACACATAAGTACAATGAGTTGCAGGTCAAATTTGATATGAATCAAACAAAAAGCAAAAGAATGTTTGAGGCTAGAAAATCGTTGAACTCCTGTATAACTGATGTTAGGATGGGAAAGGACAAGGGTGGAATAGGAATTAGCTTCCCAGACACAAGTAAGAACAATATTCTTCAAGATAACTCTAGAGATATCATAGGAATAATCTTTGAGGAGGACCAGATAGACAGACCTGAATCAGGAACACATGAGATAGGACCTCCCTTAGATAGTGTTCTGGTAGGAGTGACACCCTTGACCCCTCAGGAAATAGAGAATGAGAAACACATGTCTTATGGGTTGGGTAATCAGGATAAAATTGTAACTGACACTTGTGAATCAAGTACTTCCCAGGAGTCATTAAACAATGATGTTGGACCTGCTGATAGTTTTGTTTCATGTGCAGATGAAGTAGGTATTGAAGATATATCTGGGAAGGATGCAGAATGTTTGAGAGTTAAATAGTGTCATGTGTCAAGTAGTGTAGTTTCTGATTTGCCTAAAGATGATGTACTAGCATCAGTGTCTGAATTGAATGAGTCTAGGTCTATGAAATTAGTTGTGTCAAAGTCCTTAAAACATGTTTCAAATTCTAGTAATGAAATTCATGGTTTTAAAATGCGTGTGTCTGAATTGAATGAGTCTAGGTCTATGAAATTAGTTGTGCCTTTAATGTTTCAAGTCCTTAAAACATGTGTCAAAGTAGGACGTGAGACCAAACCCAAAGATTTTGTGGCTTATCCTCAGGTTGTGTCTGCTTTTAATAGGACAAACAAATCTAAATCAGAACAATTTTGTCTGATCACACAACCTGAAAGGGATACAAAACATGTGATACACAAGTGGGATGATAAGCCAGAGTGGAAATCATCGTACCCAAGACGTTCATATTTGTGTAGCCATGTAAATGGGCCTAGACCTATGAATTGTTTTCAATGTGGAAAGCCAGGACATTTTGCTGCAAATTGCTTAAATAGACCTTATCAACCATACTGTCCGCAAAACCCACAGACCAGTATGTTGCAGAAAATGATGGTAGGAGAAAAAAAAAACCAAAAACAACAAGCTTTGTCTAAGGGGAAGCAGATTTTAGAACCAATGAAGACTGAACGGTCTAAGGTTTTGAACACAAAAGCTCCAATGACAAAGCATGTTGAAGAAAAGTGGAATGTGACTAGACCTCCAAACTCATCTTACAAACCTAAGGGAGTTTATCAAAGAAAAGACAAAATGAAAGCAAAACCTTTTGAAAAACAAGTGCCTAAAGTCAACCATGTTGCTAAACCTAAGGACAAAGCAGGTATTGAAAAACCAAAAGTGGTCACTCAAACAAAACAGATGGTTTATACTAAATTGAAACTTGAGTGGACACCTATTGTTAAGTCAAAAGGTAAAAAGGTCACATCTCCATCAAAGAAACAGTCACCAGCAAAGAACTCTGCTAGCAGTTCTAACTCTTAGAAACAACCTATTTGGAAACCTAAAGTCAATGCTCAAATTTTGAGTGAACCTGAATCTAAAGCAGGAATGTCTTTCAAATTGGTTAACTACATTGACTCCAAAGGAGTGCCCAGATCAGTTATGACCTGGGTACCTGACTCTAACTGATTTCCGATTTTGTAGGGATAGCCAAGTAGATCTATCAACAATCTCTGGTACGTTGATAGCGGTTGCTCCTGACACATGACTGGAGACTTATCCCTATTGGAAGAGGTACAAGACTTCAATGGCCGGAGGAGTATCTTTTGCAGGTGGGGTAGGAGGAAGAATCAGTAAGAAAGGGTTGTGAAGAGTGGAAGCTTGACTTTTTCTGACGTACACTATGTAGAGGAACTGTCTCACAGTTTGCTCAGTGTATCGCAAATGTGTGATAAAGACTTTTCAGTCCTGTTCATCAAGAAGGAATGCATAATCCTCAAGCCAGGCTTCGAGATTCCAGAGGAGTGCATTTTAATGCGTACTCCAAGAAGAGGAAATTCCTATCAAATGAACTTGGGCAAACCCCAAACTACTGAAGAAGCCTGTCTTATCTCAAAGCAAAATGAGAATTTAGTGTTATTATGGCATCGTCGCCTGGGGCATGCCAATATGAAGAATCTGTCTAAGCTGGCTAAAGGAGAGCACGTTAGAAATTTACCAATCAAAGATTTCTCGTCCGTGGAGAAATGTGTGGCTTGTGCTAAGGGGAAGCAGCACAAGTTGCCACACCGTCCAAAGGTTGTAAACTCTGTCTCTTCTGTTCTTCAACTCTTACATATGGATCTGTTTGGTCCCATGCAGGTACAAAGCATCAGCAAGTTTTCTTATTGTCTCGTAATAGTGGATGACTATTCACGTTTTACTTGGGTCTTCTTTTTATCAAACAAGCACGAAACTCCAACCCTTGTAAAACAGTTCGTCACACTTTTAGAAAACCAGCTGAACAAGAGAGTGAAGGGCATAAGAACTGACAATGGAACAAAATTCAAGAATGCAGAGTTGAACATGTTGTGTGGTGAGAGGGGTATTGAAAGGCAGTTCAGTGCTCCCTATACACCACAACAGAATGGAGTTGCAGAAAGAAGGAATAGGACACTCATTGAGGCAGTGAGAACGATGATGTGTGAAGCAAAACTACCAATCTTCTTTTGGGCAGAAGCGGTGAATACAGCTTGTTATGTGCAAAATAGAGTACTTCTGAACAAGCGACACGAGAAGACTCCATATCAGATTGTTTATGGAGAAAAGCCAAGGGTGGGGTACTTCAAGACCTTCGGATGTCCATGCACGGTGCTAATTCAGTCCGATGTAGGGAATTTCGATGCCAAAGCTGATGAGTGCTATTTTGTCGGTTACTCAGCAAATAGTGCTTATCGCGTGTACAACAAAACCACCAAATTGATTAATGAGACCTTTGATGTGGATTGGATGGAGGATAATCCAACTGATGCGGGTACTGGACCAGATTGGGTCTTTGACTACGGATCGCTGTTTGAAGGTTTCAACTTCTCCAATGTTTTCCACAATCTGGGAGAAGAAGAAGATATTATTGCTCCTAGTCCTGAAGTGAGGCCACATGTGGAAAAAGCATCGGCAGAGACGTCACGAAATTCTAATGCAAATGTTCCAGAATGTTCAGGAACACGCGATGCTCCAGTGGATTCTCAAGGCCCAGGTATGTCTGATAATATTATTAATACTAACCTGCCTGTTACTGCTTCAGTGCCTGATGTTCAAGAGAGTAGAATAAACAGAGATCATCCACTCGGTAACGTGGTTAGGCCAGTGACAGCAGGAGTCACAACGAGAAGCCGCACGGGAAACATTAACTTCTGCATGTTCTCCTGTTTCATTTCCCAGATTGAGCCTCCAAATGTGATGGTTGCTCTCAAAGATCCAAATTGGATGGAGGCCATGCACAATGAATTGAATCAGTTCTCAAAGCTGGGAGTGTGGCGACTTGTGAAGAGGCCAGCTGACAAGAAGGTTATTCCTACGAGGTGGTTATATAAGAACAAAAAGGATGACACCGGAATTATTGTCAGAAACAAGGCGAGATTGATAGTACAAGGGCACAGGCAAGTTCATGGGATTGACTACGATGAGGTATACGCTCCGGTGGCAAGATTGGAAGCAATTCGGATCTTTCTGGCTGTAGCAACGTATCTCAATTTTACGGTACATCAGATGGATGTGAAGACTGCCTTCCTTTATGCAGAGATGAATGAAGAGGTTTATGTAACTCAACCACCAGGGTTCATAGATGAAGAAAATCCTGACCATGTTTATCTGCTGGATAAAGCCTTGTATGGTTTGCATCAAGCTCCGCGCACCTGGTATGAAACTCTGTCCAATCACTTGGTGGAGAATGGATATACAAGAGGAGTGGTTGATCAAACGCTGTTTAGAAAGAGGGTGAAGGAAGACATAATCATGGTGCAAGTTTATGTAGATGACATTATCTACGGATCAACAAACGAGGAATTGTGCACTGAATTTGAAGAGATTATGAGGAAAAAGTTTGAAATGAGTGACCAAGGGGAGATGAGTTTCTTTCTTGCATTACAAGTAAAACAGGATGAATCGGGAATTCTTATTCATCAGGCAAAGTATGTGAATGAGATTCTGGAGAAATTCAAGATGCAGGATTGCAAGCCCATTTCCACTCCCATGGCATCCAGGCCACTTTTGTCAGCTGACCTTAATGGGGAACCAGTGAGTGAATTTCAGTATCGGTCGATGATTGGATCACTTATGTACTTGACAGCCAGCAGGCCAGACATCATGCATGCAGTTTGTGTGTGTGCACGCTATCAGGCCAATCCTAAACTTTCACATTTATCTGCTGTTAAGCGTATCTTTAGGTATCTGAAGGGCAAGCCTAGGCTTGGTCTTTGGTACCCAAAGAACACTGATTTTCAATTATATGCTTTTACTGACAGTGACTATGGAGGTAGTGACCTTGACAGGAAATCTACTACTGGAGGATGTCAGTACCTGGGAGATAGGCTCATCTCATGGCAGAGCAAAAAGCAGCATACCGTATCAAAATCAACTGCCGAAGCTGAGTACGTGGCAGCATCTGCCGGTACTTCACAGGTAGTATGGATCCAAAACCAGCTCACAGATTACGGTATGGAATTCGTTAACACTCCTATCTTCTGTGATAACGCTGCTGCTCTGGAAATTGTAAAAAACCCTGTCCAACATTCCAAAACCAAGCATATAGACATAAAGGTACATTTCATTCGTGATTGCTATGATCGGGAGCTAATTCAGCTTCAAAAGGTAAGCTCCGATCAGAATGTGTCGGACATTTTTACAAAACCCCTTCCTCGTCCAAATTTTGAATCATGTGTTGAAGGCCTAAAGATGATTGCCTTCGAGGAATGATCTGATCAAATTTTGTTTGTAAATTTTTCTTTTCAGAAAACTTTAAAATATATATATATATATATATATATATATATATATATATATATATAGAGAAAATTTAAAAAAATAGTGTTTGTTTTCAAAAGCCTCATAAAAACAGGGGAAGAAATATCATTGTCTCAGAAAATCTAAAAAAAATATCTGTTTGAGGTTTTTATGATGTCTTTTGTTTGCCTTGAGTTGGTAGGAAGTGATATAAATTTCCATGACGATCGGAGACTGACACGTGTAAGGCAGAAGTGAAAGACGTCTCAAAGATGATGTTCGGTAAGCTAAATCAAAAACAATGATCATCCATTGTAAGTGCAGTAAACTTAACTCTTATATATGTTTAGTTTTCCATCCTAGTTTACATAGTTTAAAAAACTGAGACCCGGCAAAAATGGGTTGAGAGTGGTATTTACCTAGTATTCACTCTCTCACACGCCATGTTTATACTGTAAATGACAACACCACAGAAAAAGAAAAAGAAAAAGAATTAAAAAAATATATGAAAATTGTGAAAAAGAAAAAGAAAAAGAAAAGAAAAGAAAATTATTCTGTTGGTCTTCTCTGCGTGCTTATGCGGCCGACCTGATCACCAACCGATAATTCATGAAAATAAGAAATAAGTGGTTGTCAAAGCAGTGTTGCATGGTTCCTCAAGTTGGGGGTTTGTGAATCCTCAATAAACTCTGAGGTTGGGTAGGTTTTGCTATGAACAATTGGGTGTGGGGACGGTCAAACATGACGGTAATTATGTACCACAACTTAAGCACTTAAAACTTTTAACTGGATGTGAGTTTATATGGTTTCAAAATTTTTGAGCAAATGTCTAGAGCGTCGAGTAACGGAAGCTGAAAAGGGTTCCTCAGTTAATGATTTGTCTGGTTTGATCCATGAAAAACATCAATCTCAAGGTAAGTATTTTTTTTTTGTCTAGTATTTAGATTATCTTAATTTTGTGCATTTTTCAATTTGTTTTTAGTCTTTAAATATTTAGAATTTTATTTAATTTTATGATCAAGATCAGATACTCGGGGTTTGAGTCTGAGGGGAAGCGTTGTAATTCTCAAATTCTTCAATGTTAACACGTTTTCATGAGAATTCACATTTAATAGAGGTTTGGGAGCTTTTAAAATGTGTTCGAAACTTGAGGGGCCAAAGTGTAATTTTTTATTTAACAAAACCTTCATCTTTACCCATTTCCGATCCATCACATATCTCACTCTCGTTTACGATTACCGCCCTTTGAAACCCTAGCCACCGCTGTCCTCACCGGAAAATCTATCCCGACCACCTCCGGCGGTCCTCTGTGAAATCCGAGCACACAAACGCCTTCGTCATCCGTTTCCGACCAAGAAGCCTTCATCAATTGAGTGTTATCTCGTCATATATTCGATCCATTTGCGATTTTTCTGTCTTGAGTTTCTCGGTGATAGTCTCGGTATCCTTACTGATTTCAAGTCATTTTTTTTCGAAGTGTTGAAGTCGTTTTGGTGATTGAAACTCATAAAGGTAGTCACAGATGTTCTTGCTTCAAGATTTACGAGGTTTAACGTGTTTACGAGGTTTTTGCAGGTTTATCAATGGCGGTTTTGGGCGTTTACGACCGTCGCGTTGGAGGAGACGACTCTTGGTGTTTACGATCCATGTTTACGATCAGCGATGCAGTTTACGATCCCTGATTACGATTCTTAGAGATTACGATCGGGCTTAGGGTTCCCTTGAGTGATTACGATTGGGCTTATTCGTTACCGACTGGTTTTAGTTTGACCCGATCGTGAACTCACTTTCGGATCGTAAACTCGAACTGTGCATCGTAAACCCATATTTTGAATCGTAAACCTACTTAAAATTGAATTAAATTCATAAACACCTAATTTTATTTTAAATCTCATCAAACTTAATGGTGTTTGTTAACTTGTGCTTCAAAATCAGACATTTCACTTGAGCGTTTAAATTGAGAATTTTCTGTACTTAAAGAAATTTAAAGTGATAATCAATTGAACTTCAAGAAGATGTTGACAAACATAATTGCTCTTTAATGAACAAGTCTGATGCATTTGTCTCGTTTTCTCAGATGGCAGAAGAGATGCTAGACGAAGAGATAAAGTTTGAACAGGATCACTGCATCCCAGCGTATCTTGAAGACCCGCCAGAGAAGCATATGGAACTATTTTATTCTCTGGTGGCTGGGATGAATACTTGCAAAATAAACCATGCCCTGAGGACGAATGTGCTTATTGACGAGATGCTAGTGAGGGAGTTCTGGGGTACTGCAAGAGCAAATGCTGACAAGACAAGTATTACCGCAACTGTTCAGAACAGACAAGTAGTGATTGAGGAAGATGATATCAGAAAGGGGCTGAACATTACTGATAAAGCCTCTGATCCAATCAAGTATCCGAAGGAGGTTGTTCTAGCTGGTGCTCAATCTATGGGGTATGAGGGGAAGTTTCCGCCTATCTTCAAGAAGCTACTGCCTCATTACTGGAGGTGCCTGGCACATTATATGCAGAAGTCATTTCTAGGCAAGAGAACTAGCTTTGATCAGCTGAATCAACTTCATGGAACTGCTTTCATCGCATTGGCCTTAGATTGGGATTTCAACTTCTCGAAGATGATGCTGTCTGACTGGGTAGGCAATGCTGATCTGAGTGCCAGAGAACAGTTCCTGATGACACCAAGGTTTGTGCAAATGGTGGTCATGAAGAAATACCCGATGATTGAAGAAAGGATAGAGAAGTTGGACATAAAAGTGATGGATTGTGGGGTTTTTGGTCTTCAAACCCAAGATAGAAAGGGCAAAAACAGCTTTCAAGGAAGACTTGAATGGGTAAAGAGGGGTGCGTTCCCAGAGGTGGCAAGGGAACAAGAGTTTGATGAGGATGAGCCTGAAGCTGATGTGCCTAATGTTAATGCATCCGTTGCTGAAGAACAAGACATAACAGCAACTCCGGCTGTTAATGTGCAAGAAGAAGATGTAATAATACCCTCCGATGAAGAGAATGTAATGGATGATATACTTGCTGGTCAGGAGATTACTGATGATGATATCTATGGGAATTTGGGGCCCCTTAACCTTAAAAGGTCAAGGGATGACATGATCGGATCATCAGGCAGTGATACAACCCCTCCTGAGCTGAATCTGAATGTTGAGGATGTTCTTGAAGAACCAATTCCTGCACGTGAACCTTCTCCAAGAAAGAGGTCTGATCCAAGGAGCATAAGATTCAAGCTTACAAAGACAAGCTCAAGCTTAATGATAGTACAACCAGCAGGGACCAGTTCTGAGGGTCCCAGTGCTCAAGAAGAAACAGCTGCTGAAAATGTTCAAGATCAACCTGCTCCTGCTCAGACTGAAACTCCACTTCTATCCGAACGTAGCCCAGTTCGGGAAGAAGGACAATTTATAGAGGTTGATCATTCTTTCGCTGTACCAAGCCCAGTAAGAGTGAGCGCTGCTCCTGTGATAAGTCAGCCAACAGCTATTCCTAGCTTCAGGCCCTTCCAATCTGCTGAACTTCCGATTAATTTGAGGATAAGCACTGATCCTCATATCAACTTTTTGATCTCTCAGAATAGATTCAGAGAAAATGAGATAAAGGCACTTAAGGATGAGAACAGAAGGATGAGAGAAAAGGAGGTGGCGGATAAAAATAGAATGAAGTGGCTCTATGAGACTTTGATGGACCTTAAGAAGAAGTTTACTGACTTGAAAAGTGTCGTGGAATCAAAATCTTCAGGTGCCCCTGAACAAAGTTCATCACAGGGTGTGCAAGGTGCTGATGCAATGAATGAAGACGATGGAGATGAAAATATTGAGATGTCTGATTATGCCAGAGGAGGAAGAGTCATCTCCAAAGCTCCTGAAGGTCACGACAACTGGTTCCGAGAATTCTTTCAAGGACCAGCCCCCACTCAGTACTCTCTTGATCTTGGTGGAAGCTCTTTAGACAAAAAGGGGAGTTGTGAACCCATCTTGTGCTGGCATTATGACACCGAGAAGAAATTATTTGCTGTGATCCGTGAAGGCTATAGTCCAGTTGAATATTATAGAACTCGTGCACAATTCCATTCTTGGACTGAGCCTGAGATCAGAAATCTGCTTCGAGCTCCCTACATAAACAGATGGAACAGCCCTGACGGAGACCTTATTAGAAACAATCTGCTGAGCCATCAAGAAGATAACTTTGCAAATTTTGAGCTAAAGCAAGTAAGGTGGGTTCAGACTGAAACTGACCCAGTGACTGGAGAACCAATTGGTGAAGCAAGGAGACCACCTACCAAGCGCACAAGAGTAATAAACATGTTGGATGAGATTGAAGATGGTACCTTGGTCAAAAACTTTGACTGCTGGTGTTATGATCCAACGACACACGAGGTGGTGGTTCTCTGCAAGGGTATGAGGCAGTTTCGCTTTTACGATCCGGTGGATTTGCTAAGATTTGGAGAAAAGGATATCAAACTGCTCGCCTCACAGCCTATTCTCGGAGATGAAAATGACTTGGAAAACGCTGTGAGGGTGGGAATCTTCCATGGGACGGCAAACCGGATTGTGGCGAACAGATGGTGGTCGAACAACACTCAGAATACATTCAGATTCGATCTGCTGCTGCCGTAAAAGGTCTAATGGTTCATGCCTAGGGGAAGATTGTTGGGCTATATTTAATTAAGGCATAAATATTAGTTAATGGGCTAGTTTATTGTTTTGGGCTTATTAGATATTGGGCTTATTATAGTTTACTATTGGGCCATGTGGGCTTCTTACTAGTTTACGATTTTTGTAATAGGGCTTGTATGAGGTACTATATAAGCCTCACTTGTTTATGATTTTGGCGAAGCTTTTCAATGCAATCCAAGGGGTTTATGATTTCTGTGTGCTTCCTTATTTTTTACGATCAGCTTCAACAAGTGTTATTTCTCATTCAAGATTAGATCTTTTCCTTAGATCTAATCTATTTCTTCTACTTGTTTCTTGAATCAATCACATTTGAGGATTCCGCACTCATTTGTGATTAGATATCGTGTTGACGGTTTGATCTCGGACCTACAATTGGTATCAGAGCCAAGAATCAGTGATTCGAGGCTCACACGATATTGATTCAATTTGTTTTTCTGGAAAAATCTTGGTTTGTTAAAGATTTGAAGGTGTTTGGAGTGTTTACGATTTTTTGCTGCTGCTGTTCTTCGTGTTTCCGATTGATTTTCTGGGTTTTGTTGGTGTTTACGAATGTGTTATTTGAAGATTTGCATCGGAATCGAGTTCACGATTTCAAGACAGCATTTTTATTGTGTTTACGATCGAGAGTTTGGAGATTACGATTGCTCTGAATCATAATTGGTGTTTATGATTTTGCTATACCGGAATCGCTAGTCGTAATCGTAGTTTACGACTTGTTTAATCGTAATTGGAGTTTACGATCCCTTCTAATCGGAAACAGGTGTTTACGACAATCGGAGTCGTAATCAGTTATCGTAATCAAGGTTTACGATATTCTCGATCGTATTTGGTGTTTACGATTTTTGCTTGGATCTTAATCAGTGTTCCCGATCGTAATCTGGTGTTTACGATCGTAATTAGGAGTGTGTCATCGTAATCTCATTTGTTTGGACATTTGGACATTAGTTTTAGGTTCCCTAAGCTTACGAAATGGATTTCGAACCAAGTATGTATCAGAAGTTGGATTTTGAGATTGGATCTATCACTCGTCCACCTAGACTCACATCAGCGGATAACTTTTTGGAATGGAAATATCAATTTGAAAATCACTTGAAGAGTGTTGACCTAAGACTCTGGAGGGCAGTTATTCATGGACCATTCATACCTACTCACGCAGAAGGAGTTAATGCAGGGAAGGTCAAGACAGAAGATGAGTATGATGATGATGACTGTGAAAGATGCAACAAAGCAGAAAGAGCATTTGCCATCATGACTATGGCATTAACACCAGATATTGCTCAAGGTTTTAAACACTGCAAGACCGCTAAGGAACTCTGGAACGCTTTGGTTGTGGCTTATGAAGGGAATCCTGACATAAAGGCAAGCCGCAAGCAAATGCTGAAGCAAAAGTTTAATCTATTCAACCATGTTCAAGGTGAATCGTTTGAGGCTCAGGTGTAGAGGTTTGTGTCTCTGATGGCTGAAATGTCCAGCTATAATGTTGAACCAGACAAGGAAGACAAGAATCTGAAACTGTTGAATAGTTTGCCCAAATCTTGGAACACCAATATCTCTATCATCAAGGACAACAACAGACTGAGTGAACTATCTCTTGATGAGCTAATCAACAAACTCAAGTCCAAGCTAATCGATGACAAGCAGAGAGAGAGTTGAATCATATAAGCTCTCTTAGTTTGGCGGGGAAGCTAAATCAAGCTCTGTTGTCACAAGATGTGGAGGCTAAGCATGAAGTGAAGTCAACTGGAAATGGATCAAGCTCAGTCGCAAAGTCAACTGATTTTGTGGCTCAACCTCAAGGAAGTTTAAGTGGAAGTGTCAACCCTGATGATACGAATGATACCAATTTTGTTCTTGGTATGGGTTTTATGAACAGCTACCATGCTCTCATGGCTGGAACTCTCGTGCCTACTGATATGTTGTCTGGTGAGCTAAACCAGATAAATCCTGAAGATGTTGAGATGTTGGATGTCTCATGGCAGATGGCTAATGTTAGTATTTCCAAGGCTGGGTTTATAGTTGACGCCACTTCTATTGAAAACATCCTTCTGATGATATATTATGAGGATGCTGATGAGGTGTGCCTTGGAATAAAAAGGAGATGCAGATTGACCCGATCACTATGGGTTGTATCTCCTGAGATTAGTGGCCCTGTGGATGTGAAGGTCATGCCTGTTGTTATCTGCTGTGTTTTCCTCTATATGGGTTGCAGAGGTTACTATGGCTGCTGTGCTTATGTTGAAGCCTATGGTAAATGGCATATCAGGCCTGCTGAAGGTGTTTTAGCTGCTGACGTGATTAAAAAGCTCCAATGGATATGGTTTTGGGGGACTGCTGCAACCTGGAAATTTGAATATTGGGTTTGTGATGAAGAATATACAAAGTATAGCAACAAAAGATGATGATAGGTTTTGTTGATTTTGATGGCAGCAAGTGTGCATTTGATTTCCCTAGTTTTTTCTCCACTCATATTGAGGATATTATGGAAGCTGGATATTCGGATTGGCAATGCATTGAAGGTTGCTTTTATAATGAGGATTATAGCATTAATTGTTTGGGCCTCAGTTTGGTTCCAAGTTGTATTTGTTATTGGACGGGGTTTTGGTTTTTTGGGCCGGGTGTGATTGTCTTAACCGTTGGCCGGACTAGTGTTCTTGTGTGGGGTTCTGGGTTGGCCCGCTGACTTGTAGCGGGTTGTCCTTGTTCCTCTTGGTTGTTCTTATTCTTTTATTCTTTTTTTAATAAAGTTTTGCCGGGGCTTTGCCTCTTTCCCCAAAAAAATGAACCACAAGTGCCAAAAATCATCATACTTTGGGCATAATCAACGTAATTTGTGCATAATGATCCTCAATTGGGTACATTTATCCTTAGTTGGGTATAATGAACCATAATTGGGTATAATAATCAAAATTGGACATAATGCTCTAATATTGAGTATACTAATCACAATTGGGCATAATCATCATAATTTGGGCATAATGATCCTCAAGACCTCAATTGGTTTTAATGAGGCCCAATTAGGTATAATGAGGCCCAATTAGCTATAATGAGGCCCATTTGGGTATAATGAGGTTTAATTGGACATAATGAGGCCCAGTCGGGTATAATAAGGCCCAATTAGATATAGAGACACCCAATTGGGTATATTTTTTTTATTTCTAAATATAATACTATAATTGGGTATAATAATATTTTTTTGAATATATAAATTGATCAAGCGTTTATAAAATATAGTATTATGTTTTTTTTAGTATATTATTTTATTAAGAGATAATTATGAGTAAGTTTACAATTTTTTAATACAAAATATATTAGTTTAATTGGGTATAATAATAGTAATTAAACATACTGAATCGACATACTTTTACAAAATAAAGTATTATTTTCCCAATTCTCGTTGTTTTTTTAAATATATAAGGTATTTATCTTCAAGAATTTTCGGTCGATCTGTTCCCATATTTACGAACCCAATTTCCAAACATGTTTCAAATCATCATAAACTTGAATTTCAGAATCGAAAATTTCATAATCCAAATCTTCACTCCGAAAATTCTAGTAGGGTTTCATCCATTTTCTAAACTATTCCCTCCGAAACCAATTATGAGTTTGGAATTTCGTTTTACCGCCGTGATGTTTTCAATCTCCGATTTACACGTTACCATTATAAACCAACTTTGTTCACCAAAACTATATTCACGAATTGGGGAATCACTGCAGTCGTCGGAAAAAATTTTATTCAGTCCTCATCTTCTACAGAGGTACGTGATATTTTTTATATTATATTTGTTGAACATGGATGTAATTTGGTTATGATTTTACAATCGTCATTAGTACCTGTTGTGTAATTTTAGATCATGGAACCCGAAAACACAATGAAAAATAACGAATTACCCACCATGCAAAACGATGAGGCATACAGTGATGATGACGCATACGATTATGATTTGGGAGAAGCCAATGATGACCACAATGAAGCCAACATTTCTGATTCGAGTGATAGTGACAGTGAAGGAAGTTCAGACGGAGAAACAATTACGGCGACTGGATTGGAATGTCTAAGTCCCAAAAAAATTAAAGCCAAGAGGGGCTTGACTAGGCTGTCCAAGATGAAAAACGTGTACACAAACTCGGGTGGAAAAAAACGCCGAGTCAAGTTTGATGCTTATGGAAGGTTTAGCAGAAGGTATAATTCAGAGTTTATAAGTTTTCTAGGAGATCTAGTCCGTGAGAATGTAGGTTTAAGTGTTTTCAATTGGAAGCACGTATCAAAGGAACTGAGAGACAAGCTATGGGCTTTGATAACGGTATAACTATAGATTTTTGTTTGCACTTGCAGGTAATTTTATTAATATTATACATTGAAATTTCATTCAAATTATAATATGTTGATAATTATTATTTCAGCGTTATTACGAAGTTGATGAAGGTAGGAGAAAATATGTTATGAATCGCCTCGGGATGCTATTGCGCAGCTTTAGAAATAAGCTGTACGAAAAAGACATACTACCTAACCTTGGTAAACCGAACAAGTTGGCAAAAATCTCAAGACGGTACAGGACTATACTCCGTAACCAACAAGACTGGGACAATTTTGTCGCCTACACACAATCTGATCAATACAAGGTTTAAATCTTCCTTTTACCTCCATAATTGTAATTTATGCCATTTTAATATTTATTTGATTTAAGAAATTAATGTCGATCTTGTTTTATTGTAAGGCTGTTTCGGGGAGGTCGAAAACTGCTCGTTCGATGTCCATCTATAACCACCGCTTAGGGCGGGGTGGATATGCTAGGCTTGAACATAATCTGGTTGGTGTTCAGCCTTCACACTACCTACATGTTTAGAACTAAAACATCAAATGCTGTGCTTTCTTACTAATATGATTTTTTTGTGTGAATTATGACAAGGTTGAAAGTAAAGTAATCGATGCAGGCACAATGCCTTCCCGGTCACTGCTGTGGTACAAAGCGCGTGATAATAAAGCGGGCAAAATAGAAGATGAGGCTGCTAAAGCAATAGCAGCAGAAATAGTGAGTTGACTGCAGCTTTATTTTTGCTAACTCTATTACTGTGCTTAATATATACGAAATCGTATTAATGTCTATGACGTTTTTTTTGTATAGATGAAAACTGAAAAAAGGTCACTGATGGACAGCTCAAACTTGATCTAGGCAATGATGCCATGACAGTTGTCTTAGGGAAGGAAATATGTGGGTCGTTGAGAGCTGTTGGCACGGGAGTCAACCCTAGTAAATTTTTTAATGTTCCAAGACAACGAGGGTCCATGAAACAGCAGCTGGATGTGGTTCAGGCTCAACTAGAGAAGGAGAAACAAGAAAATGTGAAAAGGATGAACAAATAAACGCGTTGAAAGAAAGGATGGCCGAAAATAAAAAAAATTAGCTTTGATATTAGCCACCCTTCCACCTCAGGGGCAGTAGGTAAGTGAATCTGACTATAAATGCATTTTAATTGGATATATGGATATCATTTATAAAACATTACATCTACTTTACTTCTGATCAGGATAATTGGGCAACTCATGCCAATAGGTCTCCAACTCAGTTAAGTCCTTCGATTACAAATGTGCCGGTAACTCCATTGGGAGATGATTCACAACCTGATATGATCAGTCAGAAAGAATCAGCAGATACAGAAGTAACTCCACTAAGTTAATTATTAAAATTTAACTTCTTTTACATTAGATCAGTGATGTATAATCTGCTATGTGTTGCTTATGTAATATTATATATATGTAGGATGCTGCAAAGAAAACCAAAAAAAAGGCCCCATCGAATGCGACTGCTAATAAATTCACACGGAAAGATTCAACGAGGGCTGGATCCATAGTAAGTAATTGTTTCAGATTTTATTTGTTTTATTTTGAAATCAGCATTTACTAATTTTTTGTGTTTGAATTGTGTAATTATATATAGGAAGCAGAAAAAACAAGGCAAAATAAGGCTAAAGCAAAAAAAAAGATATTTTAACTCCAGTGGCGGTAACGACACCTTCAGATGGAATCATAAAGGTATGTAATTTGACGAATATGTGTGTTTTAGTTTTTCCTTTATTTATGTTAATATGACATAATCATTGCAGCAGATCAAATGTAAACTAGCCTACCCTGCTCTGGAGCCTTCTTTGCTAGAAACGTCGTCTGTGTATGGGGTCTAGGCATCTAGGCCAGATAATTTTGGTGGTGGTAGGGCTTCCTTCATTAATTTCTGCTCCAGTTCTCTGTTAGTGTGCAACTCGGTTATGAAATCAGCCAGGACTTGGCCTTTAATCACATTCTTGGTCAGAAGTGGAGGTCATTATCTTCCAAATCGATTGGCCATTTTGCGAAGCGGCCGGACTTCTCTAGCCGTTAAATGATTTCTTTCATTGGGTAATTTGTCAGTACTATAATTTAATATGCTTGGAAGTAATGTAGGGGCGCCTGGCGGTGTGTAGCAAAGCCAACATCAACTTTTCGAGTTTTAAATGTCGAGTTTCCAAGTTTGTCATCGTCCGGCTAACAAAGTATACTGGTATCTGTTGGTCTCCCCATTTGGTGTATAATATCTGAGCTAGTACCCCTTCCCCAACTTCCGGGTACGAAATTACCTCGTCCCCTGTTTTTGGTGTGATTATGGATGGTAGGTTTGTTAATGTTTCTTTTTGAAAATGCGTGAGCGTATGATCGTCTACTCAATCGTATTGAAATCAATGTAAAACGAGAGTGAACACAAGAGTAAATACAATGATGCTTGTATTAGATCACATAGAGTTATACAGAATGACACATAGAAGATTTGACCAGAAAACCTACTGAAAACAACACAAGACAACTATTTATATTAGCTAAACCACGACTGTCCGAACCCGAACCTCAGGTTCGGACAAGGTTCGCCCGGACCAAACCTCGAGTTCGCCTAGGGTTCGGCCAGAACCAATCTTGCACATCTTGTCTTGTACTTGATACTTCACATGACGATCAGGATCTAGGTACTAACAAACTCCCACTCGGCATGTGCAGTATCAACTCTTCCATTAAAACTTGTATCTTGTATCTTCAATCAAACTCTCCCTCAACTTGACGATGAGTTCAATCTTGAATACTTGATATTGCATCGTGTGTAATCTCTTTATCAACAATCTTCAGAAGACTTGAAGTTTTGATATTCTTTTTCCACATAGAAACCTGCCAACATAAATAATCCTGGCGCAAAACGTCTTTTCGAGACTCCAAAATATTTTGATTTTGAAATTGATTTCGTATTCCATGTTGATCAATCGAAAAGAAATAAGAAATAAAATATTTTTGATTTTTAGAAACTTTACATCAAAACACACCTAAAATCTTTTTGGTTTTTTCTTATAGGAAAAGTAAATGCAATACAGAATCAGACACTATTTGTGTCTTTTGTGAGAAAGATCACAGCTTGGGATCATATTGAACATAACACGCTGAATTACACTTCAATTTCGATTATTGTAGCACATAAGCCATGTTGATTGCAGATATAATTTATCCAACTTTAAACTCAGGCAAAATCATACTCATAACATCTGGATATGTTAAGATATTGATTAGATTTGCTTTGACCAGTGTACCCCACACTATCAGACATACTCAGATATGGTTTTCTTATCACATTTTTATGATTTCACTTGTGATATCACATAGTGATTGTATTCATGATATAGTCAACTGTGTTCCATGAAAAAAGAAATAAGAACGTTAAATCGTCTACCTTAAGGTCGATCTTTCGATACGCAGATAAGGCCTCGGATTTAACAAAATAAGAAAATAAAACAAGTTGAAATTGTATAACTCAACAACAACCAGGTCGGTCTTGTGGATACGTAGAGAAAGTCTGATGAATTATACAAGACACCAAAGAAAATAAAGCAGAATGTCAAACGAACAACGATCAGGTCGATCTTTCGATACATAGAGAAAGTCCGATCGTTTGAATAAATAAAATCAAACAAGTTTAAATCTTTGCAAAATGAACACATGTATACACAGTGACTTCTCATTTTATTTTTCACATATCTTTTTCTTGATATATCTTGAGATATGCATCAAGATGTTGTCCACTGGGTCAAGCATCAGATTTAGTGTATATCACATTTGAATACTTTCTGATTTGCCGAGCCTACCTTACACATCGATCAAATGGTCTTATGGCTTTTTCATCTATTTAATCCATGAGCCAGACGATGTAAGCCAATGTACCATCATTTCCCAATCATGTCGGATACAATTTATCATTTTTCAATGTTTTTGGATTTTTGCATTTTTCAATGTTTTTGTCTTTTTAAATTTCTCCCCCTAAAAATGACAAACTATTTATAGATTTTCATTTTTACTATTTGAAAAACAACACACTATTTTTGTATTTTTGCGAAAAATAAATTCTCTCTCAAAATGAGACGGAGTGAAAAACAAAGCAGAAATTAATCAACCAACACGAATACTTGCCGTTTTAGCATTTTGAAAACAAATTGTTTTGAAAATTCAAGTTAAGTTATCACAGATATTTCACAATCAACAATTTTCCAATCACCGAAAGGTCTTCCTAAAATACCTGTTGACACCAAATAAAATATTAGTCGCTCTGGGATCGACCCGATTCAACACCGTCAGGTCGCCCGGTGTCTTCCACATAGTCATTGTTGGCCTTGGAAACAGTCTTTGGTTTCCATATTTTGAAAGATTTTGTTTTTTGATCAGAACCAGACTCGGTATCAACTGGCGTACTCGGTTTAGACCAAGACAACATACGAGTTGATTTGTTCTTTGGAGACCATGACTCATCAAAAATTTGACCTTTGTTATCAACATACTTAGCTGTGTTGTGGATATATGCAGTCGTTGGACAATCAACAGCAAGATGTCTAGGTTGACGACATGCATAACAAAGTCTTTCTTGAAATTTAAGCACATTTGAAAAATTCTTTGGATTTTGAAAACCAGATGAATATTCAGAATCAAAATTATCAAAGAAATCATCAGAAGAGTCATACCTAGGAGATGGACTCCTTGAAGATGATGACCTTCCAAAATAATAAGATTTTTCGTTCAGAGGAGGTGATTTCTTTGAAAGTCTAACTTTTGAATTCTGCTTAGATTTTCTAGCTTCTTAGCTTGAACCGGTGCTTCCTTCACCTTATAACCCAAACCGTTGTGCTTGAAACCTGGAGTCTTTGATGAACTTGAAGAAGAACCAGAAGCATCTCTCTCCTTAGCTTCTCTAGTGAATTTAGCTTTGATGTGTTTTAGTTTATTCTTTTCAACCAAACTTTGTCTTCTTCAGTTGCAGATGAAGTACTTGCACCACTTTTATCAAAAACTTGTTCATTTTCTAGAAAAATAGACTTTGAGCTAAACTTAGGAGCATCACCCAATGACTTTTCCTTTTTCTTAGACTTCGACTTTTTCTTTTAGGATACAGTGGCAAACTTTGAATAATCATGCAATTCGTCTTTAGGATCAAGCGGAGTAGATGTAGCTGCAGATAAATCCACTGGTTGAGGAACCATATGAAAATCATCTTTCTTAGAACTATCTTCCCCCCGATCCTGTTTGTGTAAGAAATTCAACAATATCGGTGACAAATTGCAATTCTTCACTTGTCTCTTTAACTCCAAAATTTCCAACTTCAATTCAGAGATTTGCTGTTGAGCATCAAACACTTCTTTTTGTGACTTGATGAACTTTGCATTGAGATCATCATATTCATATGTTTGTAACTTCCGGATCTCACATTCAGCAAATAATTCCTCAAGAACACTTTCTCCTTTCTTCTTGTAAATTTCAACATCTTTAGTCAAAACTTCATTTTTATCTCGATAAAGAACATTTTCATCTTGAAGCATAGAAATCTTGTTCTGAAGTTTATCAATAGTAGCTGCAGACTCAACAATAAGAACATTCGCCTTTTCATACTTTTGTTGAACTGGATAACTCTTTTCAGATAAATTCTCAAAATCTTGAGCAGCATCTAAAGCTTCAGCTTTTGCTTTTTCACATTCTTCTGCCAACATACTCTTTTCTTTCAAAACATCCTCATGAACATGGACCAATTCATAATATTTCTTCTGGAATTCTTCCAAATCTTTCTTGAGGACTATAATTTCTCCAGACAATAATTCAGAATTGTTCACCAGAGTTGCATTCTTCTTTCCCAACTTTATACATTCAAGACATTTTGATTCTTCGACTTTAACTTCTTTGATCATCGAGAATGTCGAATTGGAATCAGATGCAGTCAGAATAGTATCATCATCATCATGACGAGCAGTCAATGCAATAGTAAACGGAGCATGTTTCTTTTAGGGAGCTGCATTTGGTGAATGAACAACCAAATGAGCATGTTGACCAGACTTCAGCTTGTTTTCAGTTGAACTTGGACATTCTCGTGCAAAATGTCCATATACAGAACATTTATAACATTTAACCTTTGACTTGTCCAGACCGATGTTCCCATCCTGATTCAATCTCTTCTTACCAGTTCTATTGAAAAATTTCTTTGTTTCTCGACCCAACATAGCATATTGCCAGTTCAAATCAATTTCTTCCAAATGAACATAATCGATTTAATCATAATCTTCATTTGTTAATTCAGCATTACTCACAAAACCAGTGATAACCCCGAAATATGAAGATACCAATGCAGATATTAAAGAATTATAATCATCGGTAGTTTGAGCAGACAAAGCATTCTGAGCCGAAGAATTAGGAACATAAACATTACAGCCAGCAGAAAAACTAGGAGTTTCAGATTTACCTGCAATAAATGCTGTAGGAGGTGCGGAACTAAAAGTATTAGATTTCCCAGCATTCATGGTAGAATCATTATCACCAAAATACGCAGCAGGATTTTGAACTTGTGCAGGAAGTGATTTGTTAACCATTAACTCCATATCCTTGCTTGAATTCTTTGAACCAAATAATTAAAAGATAATCCCGGATATTCTTTATCATGAGTAATCATCATCACATAATTCTCCAATTTCTCAGGTAATGCTTCCAAAATATTTTCTTTCATATCAACTTCTTCTTTTGTAAGACTTACCAAACACATTTCACTCATTAAGTGAGCAAATCTTGCAATCAGATTTGGAATTGATTCGTTTTGATAATGCTTGAAACTATCAAATTCCTTCTTCAAAACCTTCTGACGACTTTTCTTATATTGATCATTGCCTTCACATCATTTTTCCAAAGCATCCCACAAACTCTTTGATGTGTAATTACCCGAAAATTGATGTAGTAACTCTTTAGGCAAAGCCATTGTCAAAGTACCATATGCTTTATTTTCAGCTTGATATGCTTTCTTTTGTTCAGATGACATCTTTCTTTGAAGTACTGGTTACCCGGTTTCATCCTTAGGGTAAACATATTGATCAGTAAACGACAACCACATATCAATTTCATTTGTGTCCACATATGCTTCAAACCGTTTAACCTAACTATGATAATCTTCCAGTTTGAGCAATTTAGGAACTTTCTGACTTGTTCCAATTTCATTATCATAGTTCATCATAGTTTGCATCGTTGCTTGAACCGAATTTTGAATAGCCGCAAACGCTTGAAAATCGGACATTTTGTAAATTCTGGTTACTATTCACCCCGAACCTGTGCCGCCGAAATTCATCCGAACCTTGAACGAACTGAAATGAAAACATCGAACCCTTGCCAAACTTGAGTTTCGGAGATCAACAAACCCTCGCCGAACCTTCTCCGAACTATGTACGAACCCTAACTTCGGAAACCAACGAACGTTGACCGAACCTTATCCGAACTTTAACTTCGTACGAAAGTTGTCCGAACCCTATCCGAACCTGGAGTTCAGAGTAGTTACAAATCAGTTACGCCGAACCCCAGACGAACTCGAACACTCTCGACTCCATTTTTGCGATTTTCAGTGTTTTTGGACGAATTTTTGAACAGGAACTCAGATAAACTCCATAGAAATGATTTAGAAGAAGATTTTTCAGGAAAAATACATTCGAAATGATAAAATGAGCTCAAAAACTTAAAGAATTTTCAAAAACCCCACTTTTTACTCAAAACTCCGAAGAAAC